>WEDG01009998.1:0-22500 GCA_017591395.1 Schistocephalus solidus | reverse complement strand
TGCTCTCGTCTGTCACGTTGTCCCACGGGAAGCGCGACCACCACCATCACCATCGTCGGCCTCGAAAGCTGCCGCGCCGGCTTCGAGGCTTAGGCGGATCATGTGACTTAACTCGGTCCAAAATTTAGGCTATCCTCTAAGCCTTGTTCTCCTGAATTCCAACTTTGATCAAATACAGGTTGAATTATGCGTAGTGCTGATCCTGCCAAGCGAAGTGGCTTACTCGTAATGCATATAATCTGCTTCCGTTTTATAATATCTAGCTGGACTTCCTGATCGGCCCAACAAATAGGGAATTCGATCAATCGTTATTCAGTCAATCAGTAAGTAAGGAGTGATCAGGAGAATGTGTGAGGTTCATGGTGGGCAGAACAACTTGGGAAGGAAAAGGGGATCTGCGCCGGCTATAAGAGGCTCCTTTGATCACACAGGACCAGTCTGCGTGCACCCTAAATACCGTCACGGCTGCCTTTAAAAGTGGTTGGTACCGAATCAGCTCCTGACATGTCGTTAGCATTCGGTAGACCATTTGAAAAATTGCCTTGGCATCCTTACAGCGATTGGTGTGTCTAAGGTGCTCAGGACTACAGCTGCTCAAAACCCTCGTGCATTTTTTTTCAATAGGCGATTGTATGTGTTTTCTCTCGCGAGTTTATCTGATCAATGAGTCATGCCACAACTTTGATCTACTTCACAGAAGCAAATAAAAGAATCGATACAGAAGGGGAAGAGAAAAGATCGGTTCTTACAGGTCAGCAATCGTAGAACGGCTGATTACTTTACACTGGTCTTAGACCTGGAAGGACAGGTTATTTAGGAAGATTCATGCTCTCCTCTGCTGGCTTGGTAGATGTGCTTAACCCTCTTTCATTAGCTTATAGTGAAGCAGACTTGCGCTGCATCTTACGCAGCCTGTACTCAGTCATCCCACGTCAACTCTGTACAAGACAGAGGTAGAACAACTGGATGCGGGAGCGGGCGCTGTGACTGGCAAAGCTTGATAGCCCCTCCACGCGTGCCATACATGAATTGGTTCCTCATATATATATATATATATATATATCAACATATGCTACACGTCGCTAAGCGACCGCCTGCGAGGGTTCTAGTCTGAGCTCCAAGGCACAACGGAACGTACATGTTCCTTAAGCAGATCGGTGAGCCCCACACTATCATCATATTCCCGATCACAACCGACAAAACAACAAGCCCGTGGCTCAATGGTAGAGCTTTCGACTCAAATACCAAAGGTCGCGGATTCGAATCCCAGGTGTGCCACACTTGGGATTGGGTAGGACTGGCTGATGATGGCTAATAAGCCAGAAATGGCCATTCCGGTCTCCCTTGTCTTTGTCGGTTCCATTCCATATATATATATATATATATATATATATTGATAATGTGGCGTTGGTCGCCCAAGCGACTAAATCCTGCGGCAAGGTAATAGACCTTCGTGAAACAGTGGACTCTCGTTTTTGAGTAGATGTCCACGAGCAGGAACGAAGTTTCAAGCTCAAAGCGTGTATCTATTTGCGTCCTTTTTGAACTTGATACCTACAATGCTCTCAGTAGAAATTCACATCGGTGATCAGTTGCTGCAACACCCGTTTTATCTATAGACATTTTACATACTAGAACTGACCCTGAAGTTGAGATCTTGTATGCGATCATGCTCTACAGGCCTGACTGTGAATATGCTGCCAACAGACTAACCTAGGAACCACTAAAGCTACAGATTAACTGAGAGCTTTGTGAAGCTGGCGCATTTTTGATCGGCTTGCGGCAAATGATGCCCCAGCATTCACATATGCCAGTTAATTGTTGGATTCCAAAACGTCAGGTGAATAAAATTCTTGTCCCGGCGATTGCGTCTACCTCTTCTCAATTACTTTCTGGAATTCGCAATTTCGCTTCTATTGACCTTTCTAGTTCCGCATTATTAAATCCCGGGTCTAGCAACTTATAATTATCGGGCTACATAAGGTGATAATTCATTAGGCCCCCTATTTAGTGAGTTAAGGAAAATAATCTGCCCCTTTCGTATACCAGAAAATGTACATAATGAGAGATCAGTGACAGAAGGCATTTGGGAGTCCGGTAGAGTAAAGGGTACATTTATGTTGCTGTTAGTTGACCTCGGAGTTGATCGTTTAAAAAATCAGTGTAAAGATCTCAAATTTTGCACCGTACCTCTCAGTAGCTTAAATAAATAGCTTTGGTAGGGCTAAGCGCTGTTGGATTCAGTGCGCAAATAAAATAATTGAGAAATGTTGAATTCATCCCCAAACTTTTTTGGTTAATAAGGGCGAAGTCAAGCGAAATTCAAGCGTCCGGGCTCGCATTCAAACATTTGTTAAATGAGCAATTCACTGTTTTTCAATTTTCTGTGGAGTTAACTTTGCTTAGTAGTGCAAAGTTGGAATTTTCGTCCTAGAATGTGTCATTTGCACTCCACAAACTCCAGTAAATTGAAAATGTTTTGGCAGTTGGAAGACGCACAGATTATGGACATTACGATACACCTGCAAAATTAAAAACTCATGACGGTAATTAGGCAAATTATATCGCTCGTAAATAAATTCAACCATATCCGCAGTTTATATGAGCTGGGTAAATCTTCTAGAAAAAAATATTTTGTCAATCAAACCCGATTTAAAATAAGGGCCAGTCACGTGATACTTGAAGACTCTTGATTTTAGATCTCAAGGTCCACGATTATTCTTTGAAAAAAACCTGGTTTACATAATGGTTGTAAAAAGACGGGATTTCGATCAGCTCTGCTTGACTGACAATTAATTCAACACGGCTTCGATTTCAGATGGGTAACAATATGCATAGGGAAGAAAGTTGTAAAACAGTCAAACATATATAAACAGAGAATGCACACACTCCTCAATTTACAAAAGAGTTTAGTTCCTACTGGCCGTAACTTGAAATGTTCGTTAGTCATTATTCAACATCAATTTACGCGGTTCTATACTTTATTCTAATTATATTCATAATTAAGCATGATACTAACTCAATACACATGTTTTCTTAGCTAAAACTTCCCAGTAATACAGTAGTGCATACATCAAAAATAAGTTGTTATATTAATTATACCTTTGGTTTAGCATTGGTTGTCTTACCTATGAAACCGATAAAGTAGGCTTGGCGGGCTTAATTAGGCGGTAGAGAGAGGGTGTGGTGTTACAGAGCCACAGGGTCACCAATATCATCATTATCCTCCTCTTCACCAAATACCTGTTTTCCTTCGGGCAGGATTTCTTCAGCCTTGGTCTTCAGCAGTGGAGGAGAGGATGCTCGGAAAGTTGAAGTGGAAATTTGGATCGTCTCGCTCTCTCTCTCTCTATCTCTCTCTTCCTCTTATCGTAATCACTCCGATGATATTGCATTGCGGCGTAAATGCCTGCTGCTACCTTTGAGAATGTGCCAGCATTGGCAACCTTGTTCTCCAAAATAGAGCGAAATTTTTCTAAATGAGTAAAAATCTCAGCCATCGAGTTCGTTGAAAACTTCTTTAGAAGGACAGGTTCATCATCGTCCTCTCGTTCTTTGTTGCGTTTCCTCCAGCTCCAATCCCACTTTATTCTTTAACTCCTTCGAGTGTGAGTCAAACAGCTGTTCAAAGTCTTCCTCCTCCTCCTCCTCCTCCTCCTCCAACTCAATTTCCAGCTGTTGACTTAGGCCCACGACACTGCGGATTTTTTTAGTCTCCTCGTTGTCCCGGTCAAATCTTCGGAAATTGCGGAAAAATTGAGGGCATAAGGTCCTCATGCTCCATTCGTGTTTATCGCGGTAAATTCACGCCATGTGGCATTCATAGTCTTGACACAATTATAGATGTTATGTCCCTTCCAAGGGTCACGTAAGGTCGCATTCGTAGATTGACTCAGCTCTTTCCTTGAATAAACCTGAAGCTGAGAGATATTCTTCCTTGTCTCTGATGTTCAGGACAAATTGCGGGGGTTTTCCATCTCGATTATCTTCCCTTGTCTTTTGCTAGTTACAGGTGTTGACATTCTGAATAGACGAAGGGTTAAGGGTATTTTCGTTTTAAGCGTACGTTTTAGGTTTAGGATATGGCTAGGGTTAAGATTAAGGTGAGAGTTTAGTTTTATGTTAGGGTTAGTGTTAGCATTAGCGCACGGGTATGATAACCCTCTTGAAATTAACCTCAAGGCCAGCAAATTTAAGGGGACGGTACGGTTCCTTTTTCCTTGTCCCGTACGTAGAGGAGTGTCTTCCTGGTGAAGTTGATCCGAAAGT
Organism: Schistocephalus solidus; assembly: GCA_017591395.1. Lineage (NCBI taxonomy): Eukaryota > Metazoa > Platyhelminthes > Cestoda > Diphyllobothriidea > Diphyllobothriidae > Schistocephalus > Schistocephalus solidus. The sequence goes on along the minus strand of WEDG01009998.1, from coordinate 18,231 downwards.
GGTGCAAATAAAATTATTCTAGTGTTGCACGTCTAAGCAAAATATTGACGTACTGCGATAAAAAAAAGTCTATCAATACTGATTAAATGATAGTACAATTTATGTTCAAGCGATCTGGCGATCAGGTGTACTGAATTTCTCTGTTTTAACAAGGCAAACTATTTATTACTTGCACAAAGGCGCCCTCATGCTGAGAAGCCTATTACATGAAGGCAGGCTTTTTTACAACTAACATTTTGCTTTACGGTATAACGAGCTTGTTTTGGTCAAAGAACATTTGACTCACATTCCATTCATCTGAATATCCACATATAAACACGGCCACCGCAAAAAGCTGACGTAATTAAATTGTGCGCTATGTTGAAGACAAGAAAACACTTGCAAAAACCGGATAAGTCAACGTTTCCTTTGTGCATTCTCCAAACTGTAACTAGCAGGCCTTTGCCGACCCTACACAGTCCTTAAAATATAACGTAAGACAGTTTTGATATAGTAATTAAGGTAAATTTACCACCATGCGCTATACTCGATGTTCCTTTTAATCATTCCTGATGGGGAAGTGCATTTAGAGATGCCCGACGACAGATTCTTCCTCGGGAACACCGAGTAATTATTTCGGAGATTTGCTGCTGTGCTCTGAGCATGACAACTTCTCCCTAAGTTAATCCAGATGCTCCTAAAAGGACACACTCAAAACAAACGCAGGGTATCCCGCTTTAGGAGGCTTGCGAAAACAACAAACAGCGACCGCCTACATCATGAGAACTGTTTCCATATTTTCAGAACTTTACCTTTTATATATTATTTGAGTCAATTAGAATTACTAGAGCCGCCACTATTTCTTGTCGAAGGAGCATAGCAGTTTTATGCTTTTTGTTCTACGGTCCTACGTTCGGCGTGTCCTAGGCGTATTTCATCTGTGAATTAATCTTTGTAAATAGGTGATAAAAAAAATAACTGAAATGTTCGCCACGTCATTTCATTTTCCTCGCTTACTTTGGCGGTCAGCATTTGGTAGATCGTTCTTGTTGAAGCACATGCTCAAACTTATCCGACTGTGGTGAAAATTTCCCGACAGCATAAGTCCGAATAGATCTGAAAATTTGTGAAATTCACGCAGTCCCACGCAGTTTGCCAAAATTTTGATTGCAGAGAGTATGTATTCTGTACTTTATTTCCTTCTTTTCTATTGCGATAGTTCACTCTTTTGCTGTAAGTCTACAAAATTTGCTGATCCTACTATAGCCTGATCGATGTCATCAAATGTTACTTGCAATCCTTTTTTCGATTAGGGAAAAGTATTTCAGTGTGGTTGTAATACTTATAATCCCCTTATGTTTCTGATAGGCCAAGAGATCCGCTACTGAATAACTTCTCTTTGGTCGCCTGAAATTATATTCCTCGATAAAAAACGGCTAATTTAGTAGTAGGCATTTTATATTTATTGTTAATGTTCTTACATGTTCAAATATATTTTATGATAAACCTAAGTGCAACCATTCCCCCTGTGTTCATTTATTAGCTAGCAACAAAAAAACCATCTTTCGGTTTTGAAAATGTTTCTACTTGTGAGATTTTTTGTGAGGTTCAAATCGCATCATATATGTTCGTTTATTAGGGCCGCTCATAAAGTATACGATATAGTACATATCCATTGCATAATTTCATGAGTCTTACGTTTTCTGTAAAATATATTTAAATTAAGAAGAGCATTGAAAATCGAAAAAAATACATCCTATTTAACTAGTCATGTTTTTATCTAATTCGGTTTTGTAGCTGGCCCAAAGACATGCATTAAAGGCCGGTATCCTGGCAGGTCTGAAATCTCATGAAATTATGCTCCACGAAAATAAATAGTACAGTCATACTTAAGTAATGTTTCCGAATCTAAAAGGCATTTCTTAAATTTCGATCTACATTTCATGAGATCCGCCACTGACTGTATTCGTCGACTGCCGACCCTGCACTTTGTTTCATGGAAATATTTTTTTGGCCGAAACAGCCAATCTGGAGGCGCAACCGTAAACCATTGCATGAGATACAGGAAAGCTGTGAGGGGGCCAGAACTTTATTTTCCATCTAATTGTCCTTGGGTATTATGAAGAATAAAGGAATGACCACAGCCATCTAGATGTTGGAAAGGTAATTTTATGATCTAAGGTACTGAAATTTTGTATGTCGTCAGATTTCCTTTTTTGAGTTTTTCTACAACTGTGGGATAATCTTCTGACACGTAAGTGACAAAAAACGCTGAATTCGTTGCGTAAAGGTATGCGTCTGAACAACATACCCTAAGCTGAGTAACTGCTTAGTGCCTGGCACTGCGAGACGTATAGGATTATGCAGAAATATTTTCGTCTTATTTACACTTACTATTCGGTAATTGAAGCTGGCATGTGAAAATTGGTCGGCCAACCAGCACATATCTTGTCCCACAGCCTGGAAAAACGACTTTTGCACCTAATATTTCCACTAGAGATGCTGACTAGCCTCTTTGGGCGATGTGTGCCTAGCAAAAGCGAAAGGAATCCACTGGATCATTCCGTTGGTCTTGAAAACTGTACCGAACACCACATGTCATCTTAATTCCCGGGAAATGAGACGTTGGGTCGTTAAAACAGAATTTCTGCCTCTCGAGCCCTTAGTTAATCCAGGTAGATGGCTCATGGAAGAACTTTATCCGAAATTAACCAATCAGTATGCAAAGGAAATGTTATGATTGGTGAAAGCACAGACTACGTCAACTATCTCCTGCAAACAGAAACATTGCCAGTATTGTGTGAGATGCGCATTTTCAAGTATTATGGTTGTGCTCGAATCTTCTGATAGATGGAGCGTGTAATTACTGCCAGGGAAATGGCACTTTGACTGACGATAGTTACAGGCTATCCGGTGGCTTTTTAACATTACATTCTCAGAATTGATGGCTGGTAGAGAGGGCAGGTGCCATAACAATAGGAATCACAGTTCGGAAACTATTCGAGGGGTGTTATACTCGATTGCAGCGTGATAAGCAGCAGCGTTCACGTACTGAGTACCAAAGCTATCCACTGTGAGTCCGCGGATTTCGAAAGTCCCGCATTGACCTTTTGTCTAAGAGCCCCAGCACAATCAAACATGATGAAAATGCTAAGATTATTCGACATTTTTCGGAACTTAGGAATGTTTTACCAAGAGCATCACAAAAATATATTTTCAAGAGAAAGGAAGGGTGTATAGTTTAATATATGAAAGCAATTAGTAAGTGCATCACAATAGTGCTTTTCTGCAGTAGGGGCAGATTGAGGGAAGCATTAGAACAAGTATATGGACAGGAGTTTATGAGGAATATAGAATACCCGCTTTGAAGTTCATATAACCTCTCTAAGTGACCATTAGGTCTTTCCAAAGAACAGGATCAGATTTGATTTTACGGTCAGTAACAGCGAAGAGATGAGTCCCGGAAAGTAGTTGCGCCGAATGAGACACGATCACTAGAGCAGGGGCTTTATTAGTCTGATGTTTCGCATACTCACTTTAACCCATCATTAAAGCCAGAAGCAGAAAAGGATAACAGGGAGCACGAGCTCTTGTTCCAGTGAGCCTGTCTCCATTTTCGAGACTACCTTCCGGAAGTTGCCTCTTCGCTTTTATTGACCTTTAAATCAAATCTGATCCTGTCCTAGGGATACACGTTATTCCTGTCTGGAGACTGTTCGATAAAACATATAATTACATTCGGCAAAATAAACAATCCTACAACAGACTCTTTTTTAAATGTCTCAAAGCATCTCTAAATTTTCAATTATTGCAAGAAAATCCGAATATCTGAGGCAAAATTCCTGAGCAGGTTGCATACTCAGGAGTAGTTAAAACCATGCCTGGCTGTAAAGTGTGTAGTAGTTCAAACAGTTGTTAAGCCTCTTTCCGTCGTTTGTCAGCAAATCCTAGGACAATACATCATACAAAGGATGTTTCTTTATGTTTGGACTCAGCTCCTCCTTCGGATCCACCTCCTACTTCTGCTCCTAGGATTGGTAACACCGCCGATTCCGAAAGAAACCAAAGCTGTCTTATGGAAAGCAATACCTGTCGAATGCGATTTAAACGGCAAGGTTCCTTTAAATTATTAATCGATCGTACATTTTTAGGGGACTTGTTTGGTACCCACAATGTTGCTACTTTTGCGATTCACTCGCATGAATTATTTTTCATATTTTATTTGCATTCTCGTTTTGTAAGGAACTCGTAACTCATAAAGTCCAATAGAGCATAACTTACCAGTGATTTTACACAGATCTTACGAAATGTAAGCTTGGACAGATAATATTTTAAGTTGACGCTTGCATTCAGTTTACTGCGACCGTTTATCACTTTTATCCAACTAATAAAAACCGTTTCAAGTCAGAAAGTGAGACCTTTTTAAGAGAACCTGTCCTTTCGAGGCACCTGAAAGAGGTTCTCGGGTGTCCAGCCGTGGCCCAGCTTAGAGACGATCTTCAAAGGAAAGTGAGAGAGCGACACAGTCCCAGACAAGTAAACAACAAGACACTAGCACAAACCAAGTACCAGCCAGACACAAGCCAAAAAAGTACAGGATAAAGCGTGCAACTGCGAGCGACAAAACCTTGACACAAAAACCGGTGCGAGGCGCCACTCGGGGCTGAAAGACGGATGAGACTTATTTTGTTTTGTTAACTGCTACGAGCGGTAAGAAACCCGAAATAGCGAGACCTGATCAGGAGGCGTTCAGTGCTTTCAACCTCGTTTTTTTCCATATGAGTAAGAAAAACCGTTCATACCTACTGCGCGCGCGAGCACCGCAGTTATCTATCTTGGCAGTCCGGTCCAGGGGTTGATAATGCTCTGTCAGACTGTAAGTTTTTTATCTTTGACCTTCAGACGCGTGGCTCTTGATAAACCACTTTGTTGTCATCGGTGGGAAATTGAAAGCAATAAAAATACGGCGTTTGGTGATGGCATTGAGGAAGTTGCCCTGTGAACACTTCTGCAAATTCAGGGCACAGTCTCGCCACTGCAGTTTGATGACAAGGTTAACCAATCGAACATAGACACATAAAAATTGCCGAGGGCTATAACTTACGGATAACAGACCGATGAGCAAAAGGAAAGCGGCCGGTCTACAGTTGGAGCAGAAGGTTAACGACCTGCACTTCAGAATGGAAGTTCGTTAATTCTCACCTAACTGAATCTCAAAGCCTGAGACATCTAGGGATACAGAGAAAGAATCTATAAGTCCAAAATTTTAGGGTCAAAATGATAACATCTGTGGAAGAAAAGAGCACGGCTGCAGTCTAGGGCCAAGCAGCGAAGGTCAAGCAGTCGATCGGCGTCAATTCAGCTGCCATAAAAGCTAGCGATAGTTCCATATTCGTTTCCGACGATGTTCTCCATGTACCCCACAAAACGGTGGGGTGAAAGGGACGGTGACTTCCAGGTGAATTAGCTTATAGAAATAGCGAACTTGTGCATCATCTACCACAAGTTGCGCAATTTTGGAGCGTCGCAATGTCAGAGCTAATAACGGGTTTACGGCGAAAATTCGCGTTTTCCAGCGCTAAAATTGGAATTATCCTCTCTTACGTCAGAATAGGAGGGATAAAAGCTGTAGCCACGATAGACGATACGCTATGTACTATTTAGCTCCCATCCCCTCCCCCCCCCTCAAAGATGCAGTTTGTAAAAATTTCGACACCGTCAGCGATTTTCATTCTCAAGTCAAGATAAAACAATTTTCACATATTGATACCTCCAGAAAGAGGGAGGTTCGAATCAAGGACGCAGTGATCTGTGTTGTTATTTCGCTACAAAATCTGTCTGATAGTTTATATTTGGGAGAAGGTGGGGAGAGAAAACAGCACAGCTTGGCGAAAGGGCGCTCAGATCAGAAAACATGACCTCGTTAGCGAGCCGTCCTCGTGAGGTCAAGGCCATTCCTACATACAGGCGCATTTTGTCAGGTAGGCGGGGGGAAGGGGTGAGTGAGCCGCCATGGCTCTGGTTTTAGAGTAAACCTTCGTAGTATTCCCCTCCGGCAAAGTTGTTTAGAGGGAAATTTCTCGCTGACATGGGAAAAGCTAGTAAGTGCGTGCAGGTAGAGGCGTGAACAGTCCACAACATCCTCATTATCAAGGCAAAACACTAACCCCATTTCTGTTTGGATCACGAAGACGTCTAGACTTTTGGCTAGGGAAAGACATGCACGGGCAAGCACACTCCGAGATACCATTGGAAGAAAAACGACCCCTTAGTTATCTCACACCTCAGTAAACGATACCCTCAGAAGGCTCGAAAGTTAGCTTGCACAAAAGGGACCTTTCGAATGGGTATGTATTGTTCAAAAAGGGGTACTGCTTCTGTGGTGAGGCCTGACCAAGTTAATTAACTTCCCAAACGCTCGACCTTTGAACTAGAGTTGTGAGGTTAACCCTTTCTCGCATACATTTGCTTGTCAGACTTAATCAGCTATGGTGGGCTTTTTCTACTCTTATTTCGGAAGCATCTTTTCTTTGGTTCCGAAGAAATAAGTGTCTGAATTGTTTATATGACGCCTCCCCTACAGGGCACAGCAATATGAACGGGCCGGAAGTAATTATGCTGATGTACCCCTACATTCCCGGAGGGGTAAATATATTCATGTCCCAACCATCAACCTAACGGGGTCTTAACCCTTCCCGAATTTACCTGGAATTTAACGGAAGGCCACTTTTATTACGGGCGCTTCCTGTTCATACGTCCTGCCGTGGGGGGGGGGGCCATGTAATCAGCTCCTACCGCAATAAGCTCCCCTGCCAGGAAAGCCCCAAACTAAGTGAAAAAAATCGGGGCGATATGTGCCTGTCGCGGATCGTTTGTTCTATGCCATGTCAGCATTTTCGATGTACAAATTGTCTACGAGCCATAAATGCTCCATCAATAAAATATGTCAACCTGCATCTGATAATCCCTCCCTAAGGTGTTCATCGTGTTTACTAGGTTATTTTTGAAGAACCTTCAAAGCTATATTTCCTAACTAGAATTACACTAAAAAGCAGGCAACCGACCTCCACCATTGCACTGCCTACCTTCTTTGTTTCGGAACCAGGAAACATCGGGGTTACGGAACTTCATCATGAATGCCCCCCCCCCCCCGTGTAAAGGGACTTTACCCTACCCCAGACGCGCTGACGTCACTGCGGATGCATGTGTGTCCAGGCGGTCACAGCCTCTGTCGGAGTAGGCGGGTTGACGACACGACGGTTCCCAAATCACCTGATGTAACGCACATCACTTGAGCACAAGGGGACCATCTCTCGGTTAGCGTAACACTGGGAATGTTGACCTACCTCAAAAGCACATGTGTAAACAGTCGACATCATTAATTCTATTTCTTGGGCCCGCCTTAATGCTCACGCCCTGACCTCACCAGCGGTCATTGCCCCCCCCCCCCCCCCCGAAAACGGAATGTTGTAACTGCCTCATTCAGCTGTTTTTCGTCTTCTCATGTTAAACAGAAGTAGTTCAGACAACTGTGGTGGTTAGGGTGCATCAATTCGAGCGGTTGACCGTCGATTCCGACGAGTTTCCCCGTGTGTCCCACAGCATGGTGGGGCAGGGACGGTGACTTACGCATGACGTAGATTATAGTGATAGCAGACTGATGCTGCATCGGCTGCACTCTCCTCCTCCTCCTCCTCCTCCTCCTCCTCCTCCTCCTCCTCCTCCCACCTCGTCCCGGTGTCATGAGCAAGTCAAGAAAACCGTAGGAGGGAGAGAGTGCAGGCGCCGACGCCGTCGGACCCGTACCTAAGTCTCCCGTCTCACCTAGGTCAGGAGCTCACAGAGTGGGAGTGCCCTAAAGGCAACATTAAGAAGGAGCCATTACAGTCCGACTCTCAGTCCTCCAGTCGGCCACTCTACACAAACACACTGGGCTGACTGTGAGGTGCTCGTTATCCCGTCAGTTGGCTGCCTTCCCGGTCACTGCGCACCGTGATGGGCTCAGGCTCGGAGAAAACATGTAGCAGAGGAGCCACGTGGAGAAGGAGCCAAGGAAAGGTGCGCCAATTACCCTAGTTATAACGAGATAGGCTGAACACCAGTTTATGAGCTTCAACTCTTGGAGTACGGTAGCAGAAGTTTATTGAGACCCATGTGTCGGCTTTTGGATTGACTCCTGAATTATAGGTTGGAAAATGTTACTTTCTGAGCATAGGAAATGCAGGAATTCTTTAGAATTTAAAGATTTATCGGGTAACCGTAGGTTATGCACAGCAACAAGAAAGCCAGAAACCCCCAGGGACCGGTTGTTATAGGGATTTTACAGGTGAGGCATTACAGCGGGTAAGATAAGGTGCATACGTTCCTTGCAAAATAGCATGTACTGTTCTTTCTGCTATATGAATTTACGAGGTCGATAGTGCACATCTGTTAAAAAGGGAGCTACTAATTTAATAGTCATAGCAGAGATACTGGCTTAAAGCACTGTGCTGACTTTATTGCTGGTTTCACCTGCACAGACTTCGGTAGAATTCTGTTGCTTCGATGTCATTGTAAAAAGGATAATTGTTCTGGCGTGAAAAAAATTGAGAAATGCACACTTTTCCATGGTCGAAAATAAAGCAAAACACGAGCCTGGGGTTTCTGCCTTTCATAGTGTTATGCATAACCTATCGTTACCATCTACCATTATAACCTGATATTATATCTGCAGTAAGTTAGAGTCGGATCAACTGCCTATAGTACCTTGCTCTAGACACATGCTATGCTTTGTGACGATTAACAAGGAGGTTTACGTTCTTGTTCAGAAAACTTCGATGGGGCATCAACACCAATGCACGTACAGAAATGTATATCGTTATGTAATTATCTGTGGCCTAAGGTTCCGAGATATCGAACACTAGACGCAAGGTCGACTGGCAGCCAATAGTAGTACTTTTTCGTTTTGTGCGATGTTCCCTTTAAGGAGACTGCCAATGGCCCATATGTAACTCGCTTAATTTTGAAAAATATCTGCTTATGGCAGACTTCCTAATAAAGCCTCGAACTAAGAAGGTGAAAGTAAGAAAAGTGTGTGCCTATTGTGCGTCTATCGAATTGAAAAATCAAACTTCCTTTCCCTTTTCGAAGATTGATCATAAAGATCATTTTAATAACGTGACCCCAATTTTCCACGACCTACACAAGCGCCGACTGGCGTAGCGGTGGTTGCTTGAACACTTGCGGGTTGACTGAGTCCCTCAGTTTCGGGTGGCGCAACTGAGGACTCATTTCCCTGCACTTCTGTTGTGCTTAGCTGATTCACTCGATTACCAATTATGCGTGTGTGTACTACTCTCCTCACCTGCACTCGATCCCCGCATCAGATATCAGACTGAATCGGGCAGTGGACTGGTGCCTGAGAGAAAGAGAGAGAGAGAGACTGCGGAATCCAGTTCCTCGGCACCTCAGCACATTTCTTGCAACAATAACTTTGTCTCGCTCGAATTTGTCACGGTGAGCAAAAATATGTGGTTTGGAAGGCTGCCAACTGACGGGATAACTTGTTCCTCCTCTCAGGGCGTGGCTTCTATGGCTTCTCCGTAGAGACCCGAGCCGCCCCGCTAGTTTGTGAAATTCTCACCCATTGTGCGCGTACCAGTTGGGTGTGTGGCACGTGTAGTCGGGTTGTTTAGCTTAGTTAACCACTGGCCTAGGAGGGTGAGGGAAGATAGACTGCGGTAGATGTAGCGCAAGTCTACTATCACTAAACTAATTAACACACGAGTCACCATCCTTGCTATGGGGCACATCGGGAATATCGTCGGAATCGACGGTCATCCTAGTGATAGTCGAGGGAGTTCGTGTACTTTCTATTAATCGGCCACCAGACTCCAATTTACTTCCACCTATATTTAGCTCTCACACTGGACCTACTTGAACCAAAACTAGGGAAAGATCGTGACTAATATATTCAAATGTATTGCGGAAGTTTTACATGTTAATTATCCTTCTACTGATTTATAAAATAATATATGTCGTAGCCGGTTCCGACAAGCCTCCAAATTATTTATTCGTCTTGGCGAGTGGCCTTAGTTTCACTGACATTTTGGAACGGAACATCAACAAAAACTATACTACCACTTAATAAAACCCTAATAAATACCTCGCTCAATCCTCGCATCAGCTGTCTGGCCGACTCGGACAGATGACTGGTGCCTGCGAGCAAATGGGGTCGACTGTAGGACTGCGTCCTCACGATACTCAGAGCATATTCCGCACTTTAAACAATCTGACCTGCTTGAATATACCATGGTACGCTAAAGGCATGGCTTGGAAGGCTGACAACGAACGGGATAACTTTGTTCTCCTTCTAGGGAAGAGGATCAGGCCGCAGTGGCTCCTTCTTACTGTGGGCACCACGGCTATCCCATTCAGATGGAATCCGAGTAGCCCTGTAGTGTCCCGACTCTGTGCGCATGTTGAACGTTGAACCTCTCGCGTGTACATACCAGTGGCCGTCTGGACCTCGACAAGCCTGGCCGTCCACACCGGCCAATCATCTTCAAGGCTGACTCACACATGATCTTGCAGGATGTCCTGTGATAACTCCGCACGGGCTCCCGCAGGGGATGTCGCAGACGCGGCGGTTGGATGTGCCCTCGTCCGGCAGCCAGTTTCTTCCAAACTCTTCTCCGATAGTTCTGTACAGAACCCATTATCCTTCCAACTGGCGGGCCACTTCTCTCCTGCTACGGAACCGCACCCGAATGTCGTAAAGGCTAGGATCTGTCCTAGCAACTGAAGCTGCTGCGATAGCCTCTTTGTTGTTTGTGTGAAATCATGATTCGTTGTGCGCGCGGACAGGTCGTGTGCGGTGTGTGTAGGCCGACTGCTTAGTTTCCTCAGCTACTGCGTCCAATCACTCCTCCAATATTCATGGTTTTGTTTGGACGACGGGCTCAACTGGGTGAGAGAGGAGACAATGCGGTAGATGCTGTGCAAGCCTGCTATTAATGTAACCTAACTCACTCGCAGGTCACCGCCCACGTGCCCACCGCGCTGTGGGATAAACGCGGTAAAGAAGCTCAAACTGCCGCAAGTCTTACTGTAGGCCCTCAGTGATGTAGGTTTAGATAACTTCAACAACCTTCCCAAAAGAGGCACCAACTAGAAGATCGCAAACGTTTATTTTTTTCAGGGTGCGAAAGGTTCAGCTCATCGGTAGCTGCCAACTGTTTAGTAGAAAGATTTCAAAATTAATTCGAAGCTGTAGACAGTAACATGTTTCTCACAGTTAGTTTCCTTTTACCTGTCCAAAAAACTATGCGATGGTTGCCGGAATTTGCGACATTCATGATTGCAAAAGCTGTCTAGCACTTCTGTTCGGAGTATGGGTGGAGTCCTTTCTACGCAAACTTCGGAACTCAGGATCTCTAAGTTAAAACAAAACTGAGTTGCCATTAACCGTTGTTTATCCATTTTTCCATCAATATTTGTTTTTGTAGCCCGACTGTAAAATGCTTGGGTCGGTGAAAGCCGTAAGTTAAACGAGCAGTTATTCGCTTAACACCTGTTCTTGCAAATGCCGAAAGCTCAAAATCGAATGAGGCACCGTAAGGTAGGTTCGCGCGTTTTCATTTAAAAAGGCTTCATAAGTACTCCTCATGCATCGCTGTAAATTCACAGATAGCGAAATCATCAGTGTTAAAAATTCTACGTTTCTGCTAGGAAGGAAGTATCGTGCTAATGCAGCGGGCGGCTTCTATGTTCCCCGGTTCCGGTTGTTCCCAGGTTCCAGTTGTTCCCCTGTTCCAATTGAGTAGGGCAGATTGATTGCTGACGTAGCTTTCTTTTGGCTCTGAATTTAAGAAAGGCATGTGCAGCTGCTCATTATGATAGACCACTACTTTAAGCATCCAGTTTGTACACCCTAAGTACAGGCTTGGCTATTCCAAAAGAACAGAAAAAGTCTACAGAATGCCGCGTTCCGATTGTGGTGCACTCTATTGTGGCAAAACCGGGAAATCGATCTCTACCAGTATACATGAGAACTAGTTAGAGGTGAAGAGACGTGAAAATTTATCCCAGGTAGGGGTGTGCACACTGTACACAGGGCGTATATGTGCATTGAAGAAAACCCGCAACGTTGTTGACTGTCCAAAGAAGGAAAGACAGCGAGGTGCTCAAAGCAGTGCACTCAGACGAGGCAAACATCAATATACATACCGACTTAAATGCGACATACCGAATTCTCAAGGTCAAATGGGGACGGACATACCAACCTGTTAACTGAATTCGGTGGGTGTCTAATGGGCATAAACATCAACTAACTGCAGAATGATTCATTAGGCACGGTTTTCAGTTTACAATTTTTTGCTATTTCCCTTCTGTCCAACGACCCTTGAGCTTTACTCTAGGTCCTGCAGATTTTAACAGGAGTTGGCAACTATAAATGTTCCTTGCAACTTTGTGAAAGTGATACACGTGAAACTGGATCTCTTATAGCCAGAATACATGTTCCGCGAGTTTACGGTTCTTCGAATTACATTTTTTCCTGTCTTCCATAGGATAATGCTGAAGATTGGGAACAGTGTAAACTCTTCAAGGTAGCTATCTGTCTCTGACTTTCCATAACCGTTTTCTAACAGGCAAGCGGTTAAAAAGATAGTTGTTTGTCTTCGTGTACCCAGAACTATATGGTTCTTTTTGGTATCGCATAGGTCTTTAGGATTCTTCAGACGGGTCCTAAGACTACTTCCATCTCAAAAGACAGGTTTTAAAAACTTTTTATGCTAGTGTTAGTTCAAGTATACCAATATATTTAAGTCCAGGATTCAGCAGGTTTCTCAGGAAAAATCCAAACCCCATCATTTTACTATGCTCAAACGTCATGCTACGGAATCTGGCACTGGAGTTCTCATCTATTCGTCGTGCAGTCTGCCCCGAAGTGCTGCTGAAGGAACTTAAACTTTTGGCAACCAACACATAAATTTCACACTCAGAGGACAAACAAGCAATTAATTTATCAGGTGTGAAAGTCCACTGTAAGTTAAGGCATTGATTGTACCTGGAAAGGCAGTACATTTTGCGGTAGCTTCCATATAAATAATTATATCCTAAATTTGAAGTCCTGTACCACAGCCACATTTTCAAAGGCTGTCGCTGTTGTCAGATCTATTTTATTCTGTCTGCAAACATAAAGGAGGGAGGAGGAGGAGGAGGAGGAGGAGGAGGAGGAGGAGGAGGAGGAGGAGGAGGAGGAGGAGGAGGAGGAGGAGGAGGAGGAGGAGGAGGACGTACTATCGCTATAAGGTCTCCGGTATTAGGCTGAAACGAAGAGCTTTATCTTCACCACGGCCCCTAGACGCGCGTGCCACGTTTGGAACGCAACAAAACCATTACCGGACAAGTGCGTATCAGCCTGTCGCGAATTTCCTTCCTCACGTGTTTAATGGGGGGGACCACCGATGGCGTGTTTAACGGCATGGTTTTGGCGCGCCTGGATGCTTTGTGTGACCCCAGTACCTATTTGCATGGCTTGAGGCTCCCCCATGACCTTTATATTCAGCGTGGTTTATGTACCCCCTAGTCCTCGTGACTGCCGTCGGGGCAACACAGCGACGCGATCACGTGACGAAGATAATCTGCGTGCTATTGTACGCGCACATGCGCGCCATTGCAGTCTTGCCGCACGTCGAGGTCCGTCGGAGAAAATGCATAAGGGGTGGGTTTTTAGGGACATTCCACCTTTGTAAAATGACCTACAAGAACTAAAAAAGGTTAATTGAAAGGACAGAACAAAAAACAATATATCCTTCAGGTAAAGGGAAAAATGACATGTTGGTGGAACGCCCGATCAGGTGATTTTTAAAAAGTTTTGATCTGATAAAGGAGTTGTTGTCAGAATCGTATAATTATCACAAACCCCTTAAGAATCCCTATAGTTGCGGGATAGGGATCAAGCAAAATAAAATACTAGAGGACATATTGTGGGACATAAAAGACCACTTCGAATCTTATTAGATTTGTTCATTGAGCATAAATTACCTTTTTTGAGGGTAGAGCTATATAGCATTCATACTCAAGGAGAGGACCTATTTTCCAGCCTCATATTTGCCAAATCCTGACTAGCAAAGCGACGAATTGACAATCTTTTCACAAGACCAAAACTTCCGTCTTTTGTAAGAGGTCTTTTGAAACTAATTATTTAGAACTTGAAACGTCGTTTTCACGGAATTCAGATAAGACAAAGGTGATGAAACACAGAATGTAATGACCTCTCACCCTCACAACTTCACTCTCGATCTATTCAGGCCGAGTTTATCAAGTCGTTAAGCCGACAATCGATAGACTAATCCTGGCGGTTAAATTCAGATACCTACATTGTTAATTTGTCTGATTTGCCATTAAATCAGGTGGCATACCGAAGCTCTTGCCTTAGAATCCAATGAGCAAAATAGATTCGATCGATATTAGAAATATACCACCAGCCCTCAGACTTAACGCCAGCGGCAGAAGCCATCATGAGCCGGCTAGAGCGACATTATTCGACCTCGCATATCAGTAGAGAACATCTGCAATTACGGAGCGGTCATCTTTAACTAAGCAAACATCTCAACTTAAAATAATGTATGGAGGGCTGTCGACGTTCTAATCTGGCATGATTAGTTGTAATTCTAAAAAAACCGATTATCTGAGTGAGATGAAAGCAGTATAAACGGACCCAATAGATTTCCATTCACGGCAAAGAATAAGCAATAACATTGGAAGTGTTTATCGGGAAAAGAAATAGTTGAGAAAAAGGCTACATGCCCTTAAAATTGGCATATTCTACTAGTATACGGCTACCTAAAGTGCATAAATCAAGAGTACCGATATGATCTATTTTATAACTGAGGAATGCACACTAAAATCAACTCCTCCCCTGTGGTGCCCTACAAATAGAATCAATTAGACACAGTCTTGCAGCTTACACTAAACTTTTTTTCGTTCGTGGATGACCTAAGGGATCTAAAGTAACCGAATTAGCCCATGATATCAGCCGATCTACTGTGTCTGTTCCCGACCGTACAGCTAAACGCAACCATTTAGATCATCTGTAAGAACGAGTCCGAGACATGTTTGGAACCCGAGCGACTGAGAAAACTACTATTCGAATAGTACAAATAGATGCAGAGCGTAGCAGTCCATTGGCATCAGTCCTAGCGCACATCTCCACGATAAGTCTCTAACGAAAGTCATCCCAAAAGCTACAATGGTCTATATTATATTTTCATATCCATACCGAGTGAGAGAGAGATAGAGAGAATCGCTCAAAACTACAAATAAAGTATATGTAAACATCAAATTTACGATCAACCACAATGGAAAAGACACGCTGTCGCTCTGGAACTTGCTCGCAGAGAGGCGAGCAGATAACCTCACTCAGAAACCAGTTTATTGAAAAGTAACTTGAAAAAGACCATGCTTACATCTTCTGCGTTTTTATCCAATTCAAGGAAAATGAAACTTTGTTTTATGTCAGTTACATAGGGCTGCTAGCCTGTTACCCAAATGTAATCGATAATGAGAGTATTTTCCTCGAGGCCACTTTTCTTAAACACGGATATCTGGATAAATTTATTGATAAGTATTGCCACCCCAGACAATAAAATTCAACAGTAGTGTCCGTCCCATAAAAGCCGGTGACGATCTACCTCTTTCTCCAAAGGTGATAGTTTCAATATACCAGAAAACACACGGGGGACGCTGGAAGACCAGTGGTGAGCTGAACCCCTGGCAACTGCGTCATGCAGCGGCACAATATCGACGAACCATGCGTGCCGGGCCCTTAGCTAATACCTGTGGCATCAGTATGGAAACTAATTATGTTATATATACTAATTGTTGACAGCTTATGAATATCATGCCTTTATTCCGCAGCAGCTGATAGATTTCAGCTTAAATAGTCATAACAACTTGTGAACCGAGCTTGGAGAGGTTTGTTCAGAGGAATTTACTTCAAGTTCACGCTTAATTGCCTCGGAGATTAAACAAAGTAGTATGAAAAAGGTGTCAAGCGTGATCAACCGGCAGCTTCACGATTAAAAGGATACACGCTGCTTTGCCTAAGCATAACAACAGCTATTCCAGTCACACAAATTATAGCTCTCTTGCCACATATGCACACCACGTTAAACGGTGTCTATGAGACAACATGTCGGTTCCGATGTTAATACATTGGTCGCATGAAAAGACAATTTGCCACTAAATCAGCCGAACATATGTCGAACTGACTGCTGAAAGCAGGAAATAAGGTACAGATAAGTTCAATTACAATAATACCTGGTATAAACCGCCCAAATTATGGACCCAACGACTGTTTCTTAATGTCCTACTTCGAGCGATGACTGCGTCTATTCAACAGCCGCAGCAATACGGAGGAGAAAATTAGAACCACGGAAACAGTTGAATAACGTGCTCCACGTCACACTGCCAGGGTAAGAGACGTGGAGGAAAATGATCTCGTCCCCTCATCCCTCCCACACATGGCCGAGTAAGGCCCAATGCTGTGAAGCCTGAATCACGCTGGACGAGGTGTCAATGCAACCAAAACTCACTCACATTCAAAACTTCCGCCCCCCACCCTCTCCTGGAACCACGCCCAACATTTCCTGCCTGTACCTGTCTCGCTTGATCGCCCCAGACTGTCTTCTTGTTGAATCGCTAGCTTTATCAATATGCAATGACCGTTGGCCGTTTAACGAGAGATCACTATTTTATGATGCGATCAAATCCAACAGGGTTTGCCATCTCTGCCTTATTCAAATTATTTATGATATTTATGGTACGATATTATGTTATTAGTTAGAACTAGCAGACAGACATTACCGGAGGAGTTAGGAAAAAAATAGCGGCTACTAGAAGGATGGAATGGTCAGTCTGTTTATGCCACATTCCCAACGAGCCGCGAGTGGACTAAGCATCACCTGTCAAATTCGAATGCCTTACGGAGGAAGAAACGGTAGATTCGGTAGAATAGAAGGCCTCAAAAATTCGCGAAGGACACCTGGATCAGGGAAGGAGTAGACGCCTACCTAGATTGCACCTATTAGTTTTTGCACGCATCCGCTTGTCTTTGTACTTTTCGGATTTTTATGTTCGTTTGCAGAAGGCTTTGTGCAGGCTGTCTAGACGCGCCCAAAGCATGTACTTTCCGTTTTTGCCAAACAAGTGGTCTATCCACCGCCCCGAGAGGATATATGCCTCAATTCGCTCTTTCCCTCCTTCCCTTCTTCCCTCTATTGTCCTGACATCAGTCACTGTAATTGGATCAGGCCGTTATGGTAGGAGGGAGAGAGAGAGAGGCTCGAAAGGATTGTTGACCGTGATCTTTGAATAGCACAAATCACATCTTGCCTGCCCGATCTACGTTAACTTGCACTAATTTCTCGTCGCTTACGTCACAGACACTGGCCGCGATCCTAATTTTAGACACCAATAAAATACTAAACTTCCCTCTTGCATTACAACGAACAATACTAATTTATCAACCTCTGTCGCTCACATTATGCAAAAGTACCCAGTGGGCGATCAGCTGAAGAGAAAAATTATTTCCAACCTTTTCTCGAAATTTTGACTTCAAGCCGTCTACTTATGAAATCTCCAAAGTGGGTACATCTTTCATTTGCTGGATGACACCCATGTCGCATCAGGACGCGAAATTCCCTTTGGAAACATGAAGGTGGTGATCCATCGCTCACTTCGGAAACCTGGGATCTGCTGATTTTCACACAGTCAGGTGTTCGCTGCTGGCTAATGCCGCAATTCGGTAAATGGTGCTTGCTCCAAAATACACTTTATCAGAGTCTCAGCGTTACTACGGCAGCTGCTTTCAATATGCACATTATATATATATATATATATATATATATATATATATATATATATATATATATATATATATATATATATATATATATATATATATATACGCTCGTATTCACTATGAGCCCTTGGAAAGTATGCGCTTCGTTAGACCTCAGAGTGTCTCGCACTATGAGTTACCTTGCGCTAAATTTAAGGCAGGTTACCTATCCGTGTCATATCCCTAACTTCAGCTCTAACTTCAAAAGTTAACCCTAACCCTGTTCTTAACCCTAGCCCCAGTCACCCTGGCATTTAGCACAGGACCAACTTAATTACGGGAAATGGTTCGTACGCCCGTGTCCCACCTAACAGGGTGACGTTAGCCTTACTCTTATTTCGCCACACACACACACACACACACAC
>WEDG01009997.1:0-16396 GCA_017591395.1 Schistocephalus solidus | reverse complement strand
TCCTCACATGCTTGGGGTTGGAGATAACATCAGAAATTTTAACCCGTTGTGCGCGAGCATTCAAATATGAAAAATATCAATTTCAGAAGCAGGTTACCTATGCCAAAGGAGGCAAGTTTCAGCAGTAGAAGATCATGGTCAACACGATCAAAAAGCCTTAGTGAAATCGAAGTAAATGGTGTAAATTGCAAAACCGCTGTCTCTAGATTTATTTTTATTTTTATTTTTTTATTGCCAGTTTACAGGCAAGGTCAAAAAAATATATATATATACAGTATAGGGTCAAGCTGACAGTGAAAAACTCCCTGTTCGTTGTTTCTTGTGTTTTCAGGAGAAAAACCTCAGCTTATTGAGTAATTAAAGTTCTGGACAGGGACGCGTTAACACAGGTGCCCGGTGAAGAACCTCTCCATTCAGTGTTACGGATCCGGTATTCTGCACCAGCAGGTATGTCGGCGAGTGGCTGTTCGCTGTCGACTGAGAAATAAGCCGATTGAGGTCTGCAGAGCCAGTAATTTACCCCCTCAGCATGAAGACCGGCACAGGATTCAGAGTCCGTGAACGCCATCAGAACCGAAGAGAGCTTCAACAGAGTCAGCACCAAACAGTTTTTGGAAGGTGTCCTGAATGTAGATAACTAGTGACAGTTCGCGTAAACAAGGGATAGCTTTGCTGAATTTTGATACTTCTAGGTAGCTTATTCCAGATTGCTATAGCGTTTACCGAAAAAACTGTTGGCTCCGGAGTAGTTCTTAAAGATATCTACTCTTTTACTCGTTGGTAGTGTCTATCGCCCACCCAATGCCAGCGAGGATTACGATCTTTGTCTCTCACAGGCATTTTACGCTGTAGCTGAATTAAATCTGGAGTACTGCTTGATCGCAGGTAACTTCAATCTTCCTGAAGTTCACTGGTTTCCAACTTCCGGTCCAGCAAATTTCGAAGACCTACTTGAGGCCATAGATATAGGCATGTGGGACCAGGTAGTTGATTTTTCCCACCCGAGGATCAAAACATACTTGATCTTATTTTTTTAGAGGTTGTCAGTCATCGTCAGTGTCACCTTAAGATCCACTTGGGGATTCTGATCACACTATAGTTCTTTCTACACTAGAACTAAAGGCTGCCGAAACGCTTTCCAAAAAAATATAGCTTTTTTTCCGTGATTTCAGATCAGCAAATATGAGGGAATTGCTAACACACCTAAATTCACACGACTGGACTAACTTCTTTGTATGTTCGGATGTGAATGTTTGTACTGATACTTTTTACAAAGTTCTACGTCCACTCATCTCTCGTTTTATTCCCCGTAAGAAAAATAATTAATGTCAAGGATGAAGTCTACCTCCCTTTATCATTCCGCAGTAGACTGCGTAGACTCTCCCGTCGTTTTCATCTCTAAAAACGACACCTCCGTCCCGCCCCTTGATCCAGCAAATCTTTGAAGAGGCTAAGAGGCTGTCTGACGAAAAACGAAAAGCCGATGAGTTTACCTATGCCAAAAACCCTTCGTTAAATGTCGCGAAGCTCTTTTTCGCGCACAGTAAAAAGCGCAGAGAAAAACGCAGCACCCCGTACTTCAAGACGCCTTAGGAAACCCAATAGCTGACGCTAAGTTGACTGCTGATAGCTTCAATGCTTTCTTTGTCTAGAACGTTTAGTAAAACATACTGTCGCCCCCTTTCCTAACATCCGGGTTTGGACAGGTAACGCCCTCGAAACCATAACTTTTACCCTCTGGGACGTGACCGTAGCCATTCGGCGTTTTCGTCAATCGTACAGTCCAGGACCAGATGGCGTCCCGGTCAGCGTTTTAAAGGTGGATGCAAAACGATATTTTTTTCCGTCCCTTCTGTATAAGATATTTAATCTTGCTCTTGAAAAGTGAAACTTTCCCTATTTTATGGAAGGAATCGCACATACTGCCTATTCCGAAACACCACCAAACTACGTCATTTGACGATTTTAGGCCAATAAATACACTACCAGCAGTCTCGAAGATCTTAGAGACCTTGATCAAAGACAAGATGATGTATCACCTAAGAGAAAAACCTACTTAATGCGAATCAGCATGGTTTTCTCGAAAAAAAGGTCTTGAGACACTTGCCAGCTCTCTTTCTTCGATCATGTGCTACAATCTAGAGACAGCGGTTTCGCAATTTCACACCGTTTACTTCGATTTCACTAAGGCTTTTTGATCGCGTTGACCATGATCTCCTACTTCTGAAACATGCCTCCTGCGGCATAGGTAACCAGATTCTGAAATTGATATTTTTCATATTTGATGCTCGCGCACAACGGGTTAAAAATTTCTGATGTTATCTCCAACCCCACGCATGTGAGGAGCGGAGTTATTCAGGGCAGCGTGCTCGGCCCGCTTCTTTTTTGCCTCTTTGTCAACGATGTTCCTGATTGTTTTCAGTATGGTAGGCCCTTTCTGTACGCTGACGATTTAAAAAGTTGCCTATCGATATAAAGCGATTGATCGCAACATCGTGCTTGAGCTCTTAAAAGGATCTTCAGGTCTTCGCTCAGTGGTGTCGCACATGGAGCCTCTCACTTTCTTGGCAAAAGTGCTCCGTTATGGTTATTGGCGACAACCTTCAGCCCCAACTAAGCAACGATGGTCATGATCTAAACGTGCCCGGTGTTATAAAGGATCTGGGCATATCATACTCTAGTAGTCTTAATCTGTCAGAGCACTGCGCCCTGATTGTCTCAAAAGCACGCCAAACTACTGGGTTTATTCTCAGAAATTTTTAAACCGTCAAAATTAGAATCAGTCTCTATAAAAATGTATGTCAGGCCTAGTCTGGAATACTGCTCGTTTCTATTTAGTCTTCTGCACGCTAGTGAACGAAAGAAGATAGAATCAGTCCAGCACTTCTTTACAAAAAGAGATTTCTATTCAGATCACTGAAACCTGTCCTACCAACAACGCTGTGAGCTTACAAGCCTTGACCTGCTATGGCTTCGTAGATTACAGAAGGGACTATTTTTTTACTGTTTAAACTACTAAACAGTTGAACATTTAACCCCTTACATCTCTGAGGCACCTCGAGCACTCTCGGCGCCCCAGTCATCGAGATGTATTTTTTTATTTCTTCCTTTGGCACGCACAGTTAGATACCGACAGTTTTTTTCGATAAACGCTATAGCAATCTGGAATAAGCTACCTAGAAGTATCAAAAATTCAGCAAAGCTATCCCTTGTTTACGCGAACTGTCACTAGTTTTCTACATTCAGGACACCTTCCCAAAAATTTTTAAAGTGCTGACTCTGTTTAAGCTCTCTTCGGTTCTAATGGCGTTCACGGACTCTGAATCCTGTGCCGGTCTTCATGCTGAGGGGAGAATTACTGGCTCTGCAGACCTCAATCGGCTTATTTCTCAGTCGACAGCGAACAGCCGCTCGCCGACATACCTGCTGGTGCAGAATACTGGATCCTTAACACTGAATGGAGAGGTTTTTCACCGGACACCTGTGTTAACGCGTCCTTGTCCAGAACTTTAAAAACTCAATAAGCTGCAGGTTTTTCTCCTGAAAACACATAAAACAACGAACAGGAGTTTTTCACTGTCATATTGACCCTCTACTGTATATATAGTTTTTTGACCTTGCCTGTAAACTGGCAATAAATAAATAAAATAAAAATAAAATAAATCTAGAGACAGCGGTTTTGCAATTTACACCATTTACTTCGATTTCACTAAGGCTTTTGATCGTGTTGACCATGATCTCCTACTGCTGAAACTTGCCTCCTTCGGCATAGGTAACCAGCTTCTGAAATTAATATTTTCATATTTGAATGCTCGCGCACAACGGGTTAAATTTTCTGATGTTATCTCCAACCCCACGCATGTGAGGAGCGGAGTTATTCAGGGCAGCGTGCTCGGCCCGCTTCTTTTTGCCCTTTGTCAACGATGTTCCTGATTGTTTTCAGTATGGTAGGCCCTTTTATGTACGCTGACGATTTAAAAAGTTGCCTAT
This sequence comes from Schistocephalus solidus, assembly GCA_017591395.1. Lineage (NCBI taxonomy): Eukaryota > Metazoa > Platyhelminthes > Cestoda > Diphyllobothriidea > Diphyllobothriidae > Schistocephalus > Schistocephalus solidus. The sequence goes on along the minus strand of WEDG01009997.1, from coordinate 12,406 downwards.
CGATATAAACCGGTTGCTCGCAACATCGTGCTTGAGCTCTTAAAAAAGGATCTTCAGGCCTTCGCTCAGTGGTATCGCACACGGCGCCTCTCACTTTCTTCGCAAAAGTGCTCCGTTATGGTTATTGGTGACAACCATCAGCCCCACCTTAGCATAGACGGTCACGATCTAAATGTGCTTGGAGTTATAAAGTACCTGGGTATATCAAATTCTTGTAGTCTTAATCTTTCAGAGGACTGTGCCCTGATTGTCTCTGAAAGCACGCCAAACTACTGGGTTTATTCTCAGAAATTTTTAAAACCGTCAAAATTAGAATCAGCCTCTATAAAATGTACGTCAGGCCTAGTCTGGAATACTGCTCGTTTCTATTTAGTCTTCTGCACGCTAGTGAACGAAAGAAGATAGAATCAGTCCAGCACTTCTTTAAAAAAAGAGTTTTATATTCAGAATACCGAAACCTGTCCTACCAACAACGCTGTGAGCTTACAAGCCTTGACCCAATGTGGCTTCGCAGATTACAGAAGGGACTATTTTCACTGTTTAAACTTCTAAACAGTCGTACATTTAACCCCCTTACATCTCTGAGGCACCTTGACCACTCTCGGCGCACCAGTCATCGAGATGTATTTTTATTTCTACCTTTGGCACGCATAGTTAGATACCGACAGTTTTTTTCGGTAAACGCTATAGCAATCTGGATAAGCTACCTAGAAGTATCAAAAATTCAGCAAAGCTATCCCTTGTTTACGCGAACTGTCACTAGTTTTCTAGATTCAGTTCACCTACCAAAACATTTGTGTGCTGACTCTGTGGAAGCTCTCTTCGGTTCTGATGACGTTCACGGACTCGGAATCATGTGCCAGACTTCATGCTTAGGGCAATATTGCTGGTTCTGCAGACCTCAATCGGCTTATTTATCAGTCAACAGTGAACAGCCGCTCACCGACGTACCTGCTGGTGCAGAATACCGGATCCGTTACACTAAAATTCAGTATATAATTCAGTATATATAAGGGAGATAGGCAGAGCCTTTAAAACCCTATTTACAGATAGACAGTAGCGAAACAAGCAAATGTTACATGGCGATAGTCGTTTTAGTATATCGATCATTGCTGTCGACTTAATATATGTTCATCAAGTAAAAATGCATTAAGTCTTCTTTTAATCATTTCAATGCTTTCAGCCTGAACAACTGAGGCTGGCAGTTTGTTCAATTCGTCAATCACCCGTTGGGAAAAGAAGTTGGCCCGCACTTCAAGTTTGGCATGATTTCTTTTCATTTTGTATTGGTGACCTCGGAGACTTGTCATGTTTGCCAATTCAAAAAAGTTGGCCAGCTGAAAAGCACAATCAACTCCTCTGACCAGTTTAAAGACTAAGATCATATACCCTCTGTATTGCCTATAAGAGAGAGGAAAACGTTTTAAGTCTTGCTAAGCGACCCTCATAGGGTAGGCATTCCAATCCGCTGACTACTTTTGTTGCCTCCGTTGAACTTTCTCCAGCAGAGCGTGGTCATGTTTCGTCCATGGGCGCCACGCCTGAACGCAATATTCCAACACCGGCCGGATAAATGTTCCAAACACGCGCCCAAAAAGCTCTCCGTCAAAATTAACGAAGGACCTCCTGATTGCGCCTAAAATACCCATAGCTTTCTTTTGCGGTATTCGCACAGTGCGACGATGGTTTGAGAGTTGGTGGTATCCATATACCCAAGTTCTTTAGAATATTTACCTCCTGGAGTTGGTAACCACTGATGAAGTACTGGTATTCAAACCTTATCATCCTTCTGGAACTAGACCGCAGTCGGATTATTTTGGCATTTGTTAAGATAAAGGTTCAGCAGCCACTCATCACATCATGTTTTCAAGCGATCTAAGTTTTGTTGTAATTTCCGCGCATCCTCCTTTTTTCAATCGAGTTCCATAACTTCAAATCGTCAGCGAACATTACCTTCTCGCATGTCGAAGGTCGAAGGCGGTTGGTTCAAATTTGAAGATAAGTGAATTCTCGAATTTTCAACTGATTTCTACGTTTCCTGTAGAAAATATTAGCTTAATTATTGACAATTAATTGCATTTCTACCTCCTCATCAGCTGCACATACCTGCAGTTATTGCAATTGCAAAAGGGAGAAATATAGAGTTTTTAAACTTTTTCACCCTACATAGCCTCATTAAAGTTCTCGCAGATTTACGTCAAAAACGACGGAATCTAAAGGCTAATTCTAGAAATAAAAGGAAATTTGTAAGTTTACCTTATTTCCAGCGAAGAATAATTTAGTAACTGGTATACCAGTTGATATAATTTTTCATCCCTGCATAGCCTCTTCGCTAATTCTATTTTCAGTTTAAACTCGTTACCTAGCAGATATTTGCTTGCAGTGACTTGCTTAAAAATAAATCTTTATTCCGCAAAACGTTACTAGTAACAATTATCCTTCGTATTATTGATTTGAAAAGTACTTATATTTTTAAAACCAATATGAAACCCCAGTCAGTACTTAGACGCAAACATCCTCTTCGCGTAAAACTTCCACTAGAACAACCTACCTTAAGCATGAAGAAATTAGACCTTGACGCCCTGGAAAACTTTAATACCTTTATGTCTAAATATGGTTCTCTCTTCACGATCCTTGGTACCATTTTTGAGGAAAATTGTCTTCACTCACTTCTCAACAATGCGTGAAACTAGAGCCTTTTATAAACATGGTCAGTACTGAGTCACTTGACCGACATAAGAGAAGTTTCAATTTTCTTTTAAAAAAACGTTCCCAAGAGTAAAATCCCCTGGACGTTGCATTTCATTTCCTTTACTCGTGCGGCTTTAACTTTAAAGTCGCTGAAGCTAAAAGGTTATCTTCCCGTAGTAAAAACCCTCCTATTCTGGTCAAACGTTTTTCAGCGATTGAAGTTGACCTTATTTTCTCTAGGCATGAGCACTCAGCTCAATATTTGAAAAAAACAAGTTGTTTATCTGTAGGGATAAAACCCCAATGGAACGTCGGGTTTCACCCTCATTAGCAAACAAGAAGCCTTGGTCTACACCTTCAATACCAAAAGTTATCTCAGAGGTTTGTCCTGTAGCTAAAGCAAGCCCACGGCCCTCCGGATCGACAGGAATTTCGATTCCAGCTGAATCTTCACCCGTTAACCTTGTTTCTGGTTTGAGGGAAATAGTGTCAACTCCACTTCTTTCTCATCCGAAGCAAACCATGCCTGCTATACCTGCCAAATCTACTAACCCTAAGAAAACTCCTAGTAAATCTAAATCTGTGGCTAATCCAGGCTTTAAAATCAGCAATGGCATTACCGATGGGAAACCTGCTAACCCTCAGCATCTACAACAGCTGCGAACGCTAACGTTAGCATCTTTCCCAACCCAAAAATTGTCCGAAATCCACAAATATTTAACGCTTCTAATTATGCTACCAGTTTTTCGAAATCATTTATTCCTTTTTCAAATGCACGTTTTCCGCCAATTTTTGCTAACGTCCCTCAAAATCTCATTTCTATGCCACCCCTATCTTTCAAACGCCACAATATAGCCTTCCCTTCCAAGGTTTTCATCCAAATATGCCGCTGTACAATAATCTCAGTTCTCTTAACAGTAACATTTCGACAAATTGTAGACCAGAGCAATTTTGTTTCCCACCTTTCGTTTCTTCTTTCCAGTTTTCTTCTCCGCCACCAAATTATCCTTTTTTATAAATACTGATGAGCGTAACCTGCCACTCAGGAATACGCTCAGCTTAGTTTCACTCAATGCGAGGTCAGTTGTAAATAAGATGGCTGAGCTTAGAACAGTAGCCTTTGAGCTTGATCCAGATGTGCTGTGCATCACTGAATCCTGGGCTCACTCTCTTATTTCTGACTCGACGCTTGCTATAGATAATTTCAATTTGTACCGACAAGACCGCGCTGAAAAACGTGGCGGTGGTTGCCTCCTTTATATTAAGTCATCCTTTGTACATTTCCCTTTTCATCTGAACATTTCGTCTTTTTCTGGAAATGTATGCTTTGCTTCAGTCATCCTCCCGCACAATAAAAAGCGGTAATTGGCTGTGTCTATAATCCTCCGTGTTATTCTGGCAATGAAAGCGAGCTCTGTGAACTATTTGAAAAGTTGCAGACACTCAGTTTGATGTCAAAATAATCGTAGGCGATTTTAATCTGCCAGACATTGACTGGCAGGCCAATTCCTCTCCGCCTAAACATCAGAAATTGGTCGATACTATTAACTTTTCAAACATGTCCCAACTGGTCAGATCAGTTACTAGAAATGACAACATTTTAGATTTAATTTTTACAAACGATGTCCACCCTCTCTTTATGAATTTTCATCATGATCTATTTACAAGTGATCACGCAATAATTCACTGTTGTTTTCCAGTTCCCCTTCTTACGAAGCCTGAGGTTAAATGCAATAACCTCGACTTTGCTAACATAAACCATGAAACAGTAAATAATTTCGTAAGCACTCTAGATTGGCATAGCATATTCTCAATCAACGATCTAAACTTTTTCCGTGAGCTATTGCAGAGCCTCACAGAAAAAATCCAGGCTTTTATCCCGTTTAAGATTTTTAATTCACATACAGCTTCTTCTACTGTTCCGCATTTTCTCCAGAACAGACTTAAAAAATTACGAAAGCAACTTAAAGATTCATCTAAAAGCTCTTTGTCAGTTCATTTAAGGATTGCACAAATATTTGAATTAGCATCGAGAATAAGGCTCGCGCGAGATAAGCGTAGGGAGTCTCGGGCACTAAGTGATGCCAATTCATCCAAATCTGTTGCTCAAATCTTTCATGTTCGGTCATCGGCTAAGCGTCTGAATGTAACTCCGCCCTTACTCGACTGTAACAAAAATTTGTTACAGATGATTTGGGCAAGCAGAATTGTTAAACTCGTTTTTTTGCCAACCACTTTACCACTGAAACTAGCCCCACTCCCACAATTCCTCTGCTTTCAAATTCGCTTCTAACAACTATTAATTTCTCGCCTTCATGTATTCAAAAAGAAATAGCTCACCTAAAAATTCACATTCAGTTGGAACTGATAACATTCCAAACTCACTTATTAAACAGTTAAGGGATTTTCCACCTTTACTAAGCAAATTATTCTCAGTATTTCTCGAAAATGGTTTCTTCCCCGATTATTGGAAAACTTCTATTATAATACCAGTTTTTAAATCTGGTTCCCGCTCGGACATTCATAACTATCGCGGTGTTCATAAAACGCCCTCTCTTGCTAAACTCTTCGAAAACTAATTGCAAAAACAAATCACGGATTTTTGCATAAGCAATAAAATTATCAACTTTTTCCCAACACGGCTTCTTACCGGACCGTTCTTGTGAAACCTGCCACATGTCTTTCTAAATCTACTAACATCTCTTCGTAATGATCATCTATCTGTAGTAGTTATCTATTTTGATCTTAGTAAGGCATTCGATAAGGTGCCTCATAAACGACTTCTAGCTAAACTAGAAGCTATAGGATTTCGTAGTCCCCTTACTGACTTTATTAGATCATACCTAAATGATCGAAAACAAAAATGTTTTAGTAGGGTCCTCATACTCAAGTGCTACCCCGATTGTTAGTGGTGTCCTTCAAGGTACCGTATTAGGTCCTTTGTTGTTCTTACTGTATATAAATGATATTTCATCGATAGTTAAACATTCTCAATCTTTTATTTATGCTGATGACCTCAAATGCGTGTATTCCTTCTCTAACTCTACAACCGAACGGTGCCTAGAACAAATTCATTCAGACTTAGACGCTCTTTCGGCCTGGAGCTCCACATGGCTAATGGAGTTCTCACCTACTAAGTGTCGCTACATGAGTTTTGGGCCTGTAAGGCTGCCGCAACCTCTTATCTTTGAAGGTTGCCATATGATTGAATGTTCCTCCATCAAGGACTTGGGCTTAAGCTACACCAATAAATTAGATCTTTCGCCTCATGCCGATAGAATTACGGCCAAAGCTGCTCAGATTTGCGGCTTTATTTCTTATAATTTCTACCTTCCTGAAATTAAATTAAGACTTTATCGTATGTTTGTACTTCCCATTCTTGAATTTTTGCTGTCCTTTCTTCGGTTTTGATGAACGAATCTAGCCGTTCAAAAATTGAAAATGTCCAAAGACATTTCACAAAAACTCCTATTTCCGACTCTTTCAACTACTTCCTACTCAACAAGATGCCAGCTAACGAAGCTAAAAATTTCTTTTGGGTCAGGAGACTTGAAGCAGGCTTTTGTCTCCTTTTCGACTAAATAATAGTTCAACTCTCCCAAAGCTTTCTGTCATTACCCCCGTTAGTCTTCCTTATAACCTAAGAAATTCTGCACTAATTATACCTCCCCTGCATCCTCCACGTGTAAACGCTCTCTTCTTTGCTTCTAGGTATAGTTTTCTTTGGAATAACTTGCCAATTGAAATTAGGTCGTTAACTAGTCTATCTGCATTCAAGCGAAGACTGCACATTTATCTTAAACACTGATTCTATTAACCTTTTATTTTCCTCATCTTTTTCCCAGTAGCTTTCCCCCATGACTCGGAGAAAGGACCATCGGGAATTTGAGTAACCCTCTTGAAACTATATTTACGCTACCTCGAGACGCCCATGAACTATAATGTCTCCTTATATCACCCGTCCTCCAAACGATGACGTCATTCGGACGTACAAATTCGGTGGTCCACAGTCTTAAATGCTGCGGTTTCTTTGGATACTAACCATCATCAGAATTCAATTCTGGATCCTATGATGCTGAGGACTTTAAGTTCATTGACGCATTTTCGTGAGATTCTGTTTCATACGCCTAAGTGATCAAGAACGAATCACCTCGACGTTTCATTATCTCATTCTGAAATGCTGCTGCAGTATTACCCTATTCTACCACCTGACCATTTTTTTCCTAAGCAGTTTTTTTCTCCTACCTTCTATTCAAAAATGAAGGCCTATTGAACTCTGCCTCCATTTTCATGGTAGGAGTTTTTTCACTGCCTATTTTTCTAGTTCACCATTAATTTTAAAAACATTGCTAACTGTTGACATAGCAGGACAAGTTATGAATTTGTACATTTTATCTGCACACATTGTCCTTAACTTTATTTCGTTACTAATGTTTGCTTAGAAAGTACCTTCCCGGTGCTTACCAAATATTAATCCTAAATTCTAAATGTCAGTCAATCCAGGCAGTCGTTTACGTATATCAGAGACAAAATGGGACCCAGAACGCTGCCCTGCAGAACTCCACTGTGAACGGTTTTTCCCAGTGAGACTTGGCGTCTCCGATACAAACACGCTGGCACCTGTCTGTGAGAATGTCGGCCAACAATTTGAGTAGGTTGCCAGTCACACCCATTTGACGGAGCTTAAAGATCAGACGTTTGTGTCGAACCCTGTCAAAGGCTTTGCTAAAGTCAATGTAGACCGCATCGACTGACAAACCCATTTCTAATGATTTTTGTCCAACTTTCCATGGATGTGAGCAGGTTTTGTGAGGCAGGATCGACCACTTCGAAATCCATGTTGATATGAACTAAGCAAGTTATTCTCTTCAAGATGCCTCATCAGTTCCGTTTTGATTATCTTCTCCATCATTTTGCAACAGATACTTGTGAGGCTGACTGGTCGGAAACTGTTTGGTGATGTCCTTTCTCCTCCTTTATAGATGGGGGTTATGTTGGCTATCTTCCACTCGGTAGGCAGAGCCCCCGCCTCCATCGAACGTTCAAATATCTTTGAGAGCGGAGAGGCCAGCTGGTCTGTGAGTTCATTGAAACTTTTGCGGATATACCATCTGGGCCAGGTGATTTAGTGGGCTGTAGCTGTTTCAGAGTTTTTCTTACTGTGTCCATAGGGAACGACACCGTGCTTATTTTGTTTTGTAGATGTGGCAGTACTGTAGTATTCGTCCTCGTCAAAAAGGTGGTTCCTCGGTATACACGGACATAAAGAAATTGGATAAGAGGCTGGTCTTATCAGAGTTATCAGTTAACCTGTTTCCCTGATTGTCTTTAAGACAAGGAATGCAGTCGCGATTTCGTTTTGCCTTAATAACGTAAGCATAAAACCTTTTCGAATTTCTTGGTATGTCTTTGAGTATTTCTGACTCAAAGGCTGACCTATCTTTTCTCAGAAGATTCCGACACCGATTTCGCTGTTTCTTAAAAGCGGAAAAATGTTCGGGTTGGTGATATCTGGCATATGTTCGCCACTGACTTCTTTTTCTTCTTGAGATTCCTTTTTATTTCCGATGTCACCCACTCGGGTCGGGAGACGCACGATCGCCTTTTAAGTGGGCAGAATTTCTCTACCAACTGCTGAATCAATTTACTAATGAAGAACCAGGCAGCATTTGGGTCAGGTACATGTGCAGGGCTCCAGTCTATCCCATTCAGTAATTCTTTCATTTTGGGATAATCCCCTTTCCATACATTTCTCTCCCTATCTGCACGACGTTTGGGTACAGAAAATGACTGTACTCCCAAGCAAGAACACAATGATCACTTCGTCCAAGCGGCAGGTAAGAACTTAATGCAAGGATGCAATTGTCGTCTCTACTAATGATAAGATCCAAACAGCTTGACTGCTGCCCATTTCGGAACCGCGTCTTCATTGTGACATGTTGGGTAAAAAACTCGTCATTTACCAACTGAAGTAATTTCTGTTCGAATGAATTTTTCCGATCGCGAGCAGTACATTGACACCCAGTCGATATCGGGAGCGTTGAAATCTCCAAGTATTAATAAGTGTTTGCTACGGCAGATTTGCTTTAACCTCTGTGATGAGTGCTTCGTCCGTGTCCGTTCGCTGTCCTGGGGGTCGATATACCACGGCAATATGAAGGTCTGGTGGGTTTGGGACTTTCAGTTTACAACATTCGGAATGAAGTCAATGCCTTCTCGTATAAACATTGCGATTCCACCACCCCTACGTCCGTTTCTATCCATGAGGATAAGCTGAAAACCGTCTATTCTGACTTCTGTGTCTGCGATTTGTTCATTTAAACATGGTTCAGTTAGAGCTATGAAGTCAGGTTGTAAAATGGTCCACGACCAGTTTAATTTCATCCATTTTGTTCAATAGACTCTGCACATTTGTGTACATCATTTTTAATCTTGTTTTCTTCCACTCGATTTCTGAAGATTTTTAGTTCTTTCTTCCACATGGCAATTTTTGCTGAATATTTCACAAGATATATCCAGTCTCCTGTCTGGGTTCAAATCTATAGGCATTTGGTAGGGCTTTTGACCGGCGTGGTTGCCGTCAATTTCACCGGATGTTCCCATAAAAACGAGCGCACCGTTTTGACTATTTTTGTTGTCTTAAATTTTCAAGTTTTGTTCCCCTCGAATTGACGTCTTTTCAATTCAGCTACCAGTGTCCTCATTTTCATCCGATCGGTGGGAGAGTAATCCGGCTGAAAAAAATTTCCACGATGATTCTTTCGTAGCCGGGACTTTCGAGAGAGCAATAGATCTAACTGCTGTTTGCTCCCCAAAACGACTTTTAATGGTCTAGGTCGAACCTCATGCGTTTCATTTTGTAACGAGAGGCTCCCAATCGAAAGATCTTTTTGATGTCGACTGTCACACCAGTTTCTTGCGTATCATTCAATAAATTTTTGAAATATCAGCAGATCCTGTTTTACCCTTTCTTTTGGCGTTTCCCCAGTAACCTCTGAGACTCCCTGAACTACCAGACAAAATGATCTGTCAGGGAAAAAACTCGTTTCTGCATCCTGCTTTCTTTTAGTGATGGAAGGTTGAATCATGCCCTTTGTTACAGTCTTTAAAACTGTGTTCAAATTTGTCTTCATCGGTGAGCCTGTTGGTTGATTTACAGATATCTCTATGGACCTTTCAAACAGCGTGCGTTCTCCTGACAATGCGTTTGCTCGAATAGCACCTGGGAAACCTGAATTTTGGTTTGTGGCATCCAGGTCTGTCGATAAGTCGCAGGCCACTTTTCCGCCATTACTTTGCTGGCTACCATGTCCTGCTTCATTGTAGTTCGATGGACATGTAAAGAGCATGCTGCTGTCGCTCGTCCGTGGCAGTAAAGATACCTTACGATTACTGTTTTTCGACTTTTCAGAGATCGTCAATCGCTTATTTACTTTTGTGCAGTCGGATTCTATGTGCACCAGATTTCCCGAAACTGGGGAAACGCAAGACATAATTTCCTCTTCGCTTATTTTCTTTCTGGTCATCTGTATTTTAACTGACTCAGAGGTTTGTTCTAATGACTTTCGTTCGTTTTCTCTTTTTGTTTCGCTTAATGTTGTGCCTATTGACTTCTACCGTTTCTTTGCGATGATTATGGTCTAGCTTGCTGATGATTTTCAGCTCATTTGCATCGTGTTTCGGCGAGTTAATTTTGTTATGTTTTATGAGGACTGATATTATTTCCGATAGGAGATCGAGGTCTCCTTCTAATCTCAAAACTCTGGTTGTGAGTTCTCGGCATCCATCACAGTGTGCCAGCCCTTCACTGTTTAGCTTAGTTTTTGGTAATGTTCAGTAGTGCACTGCTTTCTTCAATATTGCTGCTTTGTGGTTCTTCTCGGTCTGCTGAGAGTGACTTGAGTATTTCTGGTAAGTTTTTGTCACATGAAATCGAAAAACGGTTTACAAAGATAGAAGAGATCATTATTTTGTAGTGTTTACTATTTCTTTTGTCTGCTGGCTTCCCGGGCGTGGCCGAGCGGTCAAGAGCATCGGTAGCTAATCGAGAGGTTGGTGTTTCGAGTCCTGGCCGAAGCGGTGAATAATTTTCTCGCGTGGTTGGGTCGTGAACATTTGCGTTTCCCATGCCAGCAAGATCTCTACGAGGATGCATTAAGTTTTAACGAGCAGCTTAAATTATCAAGCGAATAGTTTACTGAGCACACTGAATGGAGAAGTTCTTCACCGGGCACCTGTGTTAACGCATACCTGTCCTGAACTTTTAATTACTCAATAAGCTGAAGTTTTTCTCCTGAAAACACCTAAAACAGCGATCAGGAGTTTTTTTTCCCACTGTCAGCTTGACCCTCTACTAAATATATTTTTGACCTTGCCTGTAAACTGGCAATAAATAAATAAAATAAAATAAAGTGAAAAACATTTAAAACCTTAATTTTTACTTCCAAAAACATTGGCGATTACGTCAATGAGTGGCCCACTTCTGTGGCATTCTGCTCTCAATGACCCTTGTCTCTTCCATATTTCCTGGATACTTTTTGTTGGTAAAAATCCAACCCGATAAGTTGGTTAATTGGTTATGTATCTGGTTGAATGGTCCTATAGATCGCTCAAAAATTTCTTGTGGCAGTTGTTTACTCCTGAAAACACCTAAAACAACGCTCAGGAGTTTTTTTCACTGTCAGCTTGACTCTCTACTGTATATTTATATATTTTTTGAACTTGCCTGTAAACTGGCAATAAATAAAAAAATAAAATAATGAAAATGAGAGTTCTGTTTTAAACTACGGTTTATTTTGTTACCGATTGAAACCGATTTTTCTCACCTCAAATGGTATGCGTGAATGCATTTTACAGTAAATTTTCCTTTTCGACCACAATAACTTACATCGCACGCCTGACATATGGTATAGCATATGAGTGCCTAGAATATTCGTTGATTTATAAGCCACTAGCAAGTGACGTTTACTTTATTGCCCTTTCAAACATTTCTGATACACTGCTAATGTAAAAGAGAATTTTCAAACTGTTAAGTGCATCTGCGGGAAATATTCTGAAGACTTTGATCTGTCTACCTCTCAATTCAATTCAATTCAATTCAATTTATTGAGGGAAATAGGCATGGGCCTTTGAGTACCCTATTTTTAGAACGTAAAAAATTAAGTGCGGTATACAGAGAAACCGTGTGGGTTGGAAAGGTACAAATGCGGTCATATAATATGACAAGTGGTGCACGACTCTCGAGGGTTAAGATAAATTCCACATCGCTTAGGCTCGTTTTGGAACAAAAACTGTCAAGGTTCCTTTTAAAGCTTTCCAGCGATGGTGACATCAGAACGTCTTCAGGGAGGGGCATAATATGGTTTTAACCACTCTGACAGAGAAGGAGAACTTGCGCACATCCAGTCTCACCTGCTGGACATGCAGTTTCAATGGGTGACCTCGGGAGATGGGTCGTGGCGGCAAAATTCAAAGAAGTCTGAGAATTCCAGGCAACAATCCAATCCCTTCACAATGCGGAATGTCTGCAAAAGATCACCACGCATTTGCCTATAACTCAAAGGGAACAGAATTAGATTCACTAGGCGGGTTGGATATGGCAAGGAGCTTTGACTTCTAACCATTTTGGTGGCTTTCCACTGTACTCTTTCGAGGCAGTTCTGATCTTGAACTGTCCAGGGTTTCCCTGGCGTGCATAGCATATTCCAAATGCGGC
>WEDG01009993.1:0-81570 GCA_017591395.1 Schistocephalus solidus | reverse complement strand
TCGGTTCCACATTATTAACATATGCTACACGTCGCTATGCGACTGCCTGTGAGTACTCTAGTCTGAGTTCCAGGGCACAACGGAACATAAATGTTCCTTTAGCAGATCGGTGAGCCACACACTATCATCATATTCCCGATCGCAACCGACAAAGCAACGAGCCCGTGGCTCAATGGTAGAGCGTTCGACTCAAATACCAAAGGTCGGGGTTCGAATCCCAGGTGTTCCACACTTGGGATTGGGTATGACTGGCTGATGACGGCTAATAAGCCAGAAATGGCCATTCCGGTCTCCCTTGTCTTTGTCGGTTCCACATTATTAACATATGCTACACGTCGCTATGCGACTGCCTGTGAGTACTCTAGTCTGAGTTCCAGGGCACAACGGAACATAAATGTTCCTTTAGCAGATCGGTGAGCCACACACTATCATCATATTCCCGATCGCAACCGACAAAGCAACGAGCCCGTGGCTCAATGGTAGAGCGTTCGACTCAAATACCAAAGGTCGCGGGTTCGAATCCCAGGTGTTCCACACTTGGGATTGGGTATGACTGGCTGATGACGGCTAATAAGCCAGAAATGGCCATTCCGGTCTCCCCTTGTCTTTGTCGGTTCCACATTATTAACATATGCTACACGTCGCTATGCGACTGCCTGTGAGTACTCTAGTCTGAGTTCCAGGGCACAACGGAACATAAATGTTCCTTTAAGCAGATCGGTGAGCCACACACTATCATCATATTCCCGATCGCAACCGACAAAGCAACGAGCCCGTGGCTCAATGGTAGAGCGTTCGACTCAAATACCAAAGGTCGCGGGTTCGAATCCCAGGTGTTCACACTTGGGATTGGGTATGACTGGCTGATGACGGCTAATAAGCCAGAAATGGCCATTCCGGTCTCCCTTGTCTTTGTCGGTTCCACATTATTAACATATGCTACACGTCGCTATGCGACTGCCTGTGAGTACTCTAGTCTGAGTTCCAGGGGCACAACGGAACATAAATGTTCCTTTAAGCAGATCGGTGAGCCACACACTATCATCATATTCCCGATCGCAACCGACAAAGCAACGAGCCCGTGGCTCAATGGTAGAAGCGTTCGACTCAAATACCAAAGGTCGCGGGTTCGAATCCCAGGTGTTCCACACTTGGGATTGGGTATGACTGGCTGATGACGGCTAATAAGCCAGAAATGGCCATTCCGGTCTCCCTTGTCTTTGTCGGTTCCACATTATTAACATATGCTACACGTCGCTATGCGACTGCCTGTGAGTACTCTAGTCTGAGTTCAGGGGCACAACGGAACATAAATGTTCCTTTAAGCAGATCGGTGAGCCACACACTATCATCATATTCCCGATCGCAACCGACAAAGCAACGAGCCCGTGGCTCAATGGTAGAGCGTTCGACTCAAATACCAAAGGTCGCGGGTTCGAATCCCAGGTGTTCCACACTTGGGATTGGGTATGACTGGCTGATGACGGCTAATAAGCCAGAAATGGCCATTCCGGTCTCCCTTGTCTTTTGTCGGTTCCACATTATTAACATATGCTACACGTCGCTATGCGACTGCCTGTGAGTACTCTAGTCTGAGTTCCAGGGCACAACGGAACATAAATGTTCCTTTAGCAGATCGGTGAGCCACACACTATCATCATATTCCCGATCGCAACCGACAAAGCAACGAGCCCGTGGCTCAATGGTAGAGCGTTCGACTCAAATACCAAAGGTCGCGGGGTTCGAATCCCAGGTGTTCCACACTTGGGATTGGGTATGACTGGCTGATGACGGCTAATAAGCCAGAAATGGCCATTCCGGTCCCCTTGTCTTTGTCGGTTCCACATTATTAACATATGCTACACGTCGCTATGCGACTGCCTGTGAGTACTCTAGTCTGAGTTCCAGGGCACAACGGAACATAAATGTTCCTTTAGCAGATCGGTGAGCCACACACTATCATCATATTCCCGATCGCAACCGACAAAGCAACGAGCCCGTGGCTCAATGGTAGAGCGTTCGACTCAAATACCAAAGGTCGTGGGTTCGAATCCCAGGTGTTCCACACTTGGGATTGGGTATGACTGGCTGATGACGGCTAATAAGCCAGAAATGGCCATTCCGGTCTCCCCTTTGTCTTTGTCGGTTCCACATTATTAACATATGCTACACGTCGCTATGCGACTGCCTGTGAGTACTCTAGTCTGAGTTCCAGGGCACAACGGAACATAAATGTTCCTTTAGCAGATCGGTGAGCCACACACTATCATCATATTCCCGATCGCAACCGACAAAGCAACGAGCCCGTGGCTCAATGGTAGAGCGTTCGACTCAAATACCAAAGGTCGCGGGTTCGAATCCCAGGTGTTCCACACTTGGGATTGGGTATGACTGGCTGATGACGGCTAATAAGCCAGAAATGGCCATTCCGGTCTCCCTTTGTCTTTGTCGGTTCCACATTATTAACATATGCTACACGTCGCTATGCGACTGCCTGTGAGTACTCTAGTCTGAGTTCCAGGGCACAACGGAACATAAATGTTCCTTTAGCAGATCGGTGAGCCACACACTATCATCATATTCCCGATCGCAACCGACAAAGCAACGAGCCCGTGGCTCAATGGTAGAGCGTTCGACTCAAATACCAAAGGTCGCGGGTTCGAATCCCAGGTGTTCCACACTTGGGATTGGGTATGACTGGCTGATGACGGCTAATAAGCCAGAAATGGCCATTCCGGTCTCCCTTGTCTTTGTCGGTTCCACATTATTAATATATATATATATATATTATTATTATTACTGCAGTCACATTCCTCATTATAACCCAATTTATGCGTGGCTCAATACTAGTCTCATGTTGGTTAGTCTTCCTCACCTTGTTCGTTCGTGTGGGCGGGAGCTGATCTTTGGTCGGCAGAAAAGACGTTCGCTATATTAAACGCACTTTAATTTCAGAGTTTGAGGTCACTAGGAGGCTTCTCAGCTGTGGCAGTCTTTGTAACGATACAACTTATTTGCAAAAGAAGACTCAGTTTATGGAACAAGAACTGCACTTACTTGAAATTTCGTATTTTGTTGTCGAACCCAGCATCCGAGGCAGCAGCAAATGCATGCGCAACTTGCTGTAATTGACTCTGCGTACCCCGATCTCACATGGGAATCAACAGTTTGTAGGCAAATAACATCAAGTTCCATTCGCAACAAAATCAAATTCCCAAGTCAGAAGTCCAGTGGACAAGGCCGGGAAATAGGTCGACTAGTTAACCCACATCAATTTGCTAGCATTGAGACCATGAAAACAGGTTAAACTGTCGTCGCGACTGTTACTGGCTCCTCCAAGGGATCGCGACAACACATTATACTTAGTTGTCTTTCCCCGGACAGCATCCTACAGCCCCTGGAGTGACCACCCACTTGCAATAGTTGCGACTTTCGTTTGCTGCTCTAAGCCTACAACATATTGGTTCCTGTTTGCGCAACACTCAAACCTTGAGTGTGTTTGACTCCGGTGCTCGCGCCTCCAAGTGTTTGTGCCCGTGCATTGAAATCCAGACAAAATACCTATTTACCACATCTGTCCCACATGTTAGGAATTCACGCAGGGATACTCAGGTAGGCATTATTATGTACTAATTTTGTGTAATCTGACACTCATCGCCCCTGCGACCGCATCCGCCATCTTTTAAGGCCTAAGATAATTTCGGTAAAGATTTCTTGCACGGCCCCCTAAACAGGACCACCCGCAATAAGGTGGCTTTGCGCCAACTTGTAGATAAATTAGGGTCAGGTTTAAGGTAAGGGTTTGGAGTAGGGTTAGATTTAAGGTTAGGGTTAAGGGTAAGAGCAGAGTTAACTGCCGGTTTAGGGTTTCGGCTGGGGTTAGAGTTAAGCCTATGACCACGGTTTAAGTTTACGTTAGGACTGTGGCAGTCCGCTACAGGCGACCAGCGCCGCTGCCGCTGACTCACGTTGCCTTCGCTGCCAGGCCTTGTGTGCTCGCGCGTGACTTGATCTCAGGCTGTTGATCGATCGGTACTTATCCCTTCCTCGGTTGGTCGCAGCTGTCCAGACTTCGCGCCCGAGCGAACATTAAAAATGGCTGACAGGGCTGGCGACAGGACTAGCGTAAAGAGAAGGCTTGCGGGATCTGCTTGCAGAACACTGTTTCGCTCAGCAAAAGCTGGTCTAACCTAAATTAATCTTACGTGACATCTGCTTTGGTAAACCGTCGCAGTATCGACTATACTACTGCGACAGGACTAGCGTTAGCGTTGGGACACGTGAATAGGCACCCTTCATGGCATTATGTGCAGGGGTGCCTTTATTATTTGGGTGGGATGTTATTATTCCCGAATTTCATGTTCGGTTAACGGTTCGTTAATCTTTCTTTCTCTCAAAGTTCAGTAGGCTTCCACTGAGGGAACCGTTCGCTCTGGTTACACAGCTAAGTGAGTCATCCAACTGAGCGGATTTTAAAAGGCCCTACCCACTCCCTGTTTTGCAGTGCTATCATTTACATTAGACCTTTTGTGTGAGTATGGCTGTCTGAAATAAGGCACATAGTTAGAAGACGTATAAAAATTGAAGGGCCCTCAGCAAACGACTTGATCGGAGACACGGTTGACAGGCTAACTCTTCTCTGGGAGTCTGGGACGTCAGTTATTGTAGGGCAAAATGAAGTCTGTATTTAAAGCTGGCTGCAGGCAAGCCCCTGATTTCTCGTAAATCAGCGTAAGCGCGTCTTTGTCTTCTTCATGCGGAACAAAACAGATGAGGGGCCGAACAACAAGAATCAAAATTCTTAGCCAGAGGAAGTGATCGCCGGATAGGAGGCTGGAAAATGGAGGCAACTCTACGAGTTATTACTGAGCTATGACTCCTGTTAGTCTTTTATTGACGTTAAGATTTTTCCCTCCTCCATCTGGCATTCAGTCTTCCAACATATCGGTTTGGCTTCAGCAATAGATTGTTTTTGTAAGTTCCGCTTAGAGGAAAATATATATTGCCAAGTAGAAATTTACACATGAGCACTAAGTCATGTGCCTATGATCAACCAAGTCAATTGATCTTTTCTGGTTGCTATGCTACCGATGGGCGTCAGAAAAGTGTGTGCCAATAATTTTTAAAATCCACCCACGTCACATTTACCTGCGCATCTCAGGCATTGACCGATTTCATGAAAAGTTAACCCAAACTATGAAATGCATTTTAGATTCCGAAGGATTACCTAAGTTGGATTGTAAAACTTATTATATTGCAAAATAATCCTCAAGTATTTCAGACACGTCCTGAAACCGGCTTTTGAACTCACGTCTTTTCAGTTGCTCGCAAAAACCACACTCAGTTAAAAAAGGACTGCTTAGGTTGCATGCATTTTTTCTACTGAATTTCAACGCTCTTTAAAGTGCAATAGATTGTATAGAAAATGTAAGCAGAGATATTCTTTGATAGAAAACTGTGTTTCCTTCAAGTTTGCTATTCAAAAGAAGGGCATATTTAGATTTTAAAGAAGTTTTCTAATTCTTGAATACTTTTGCGTCCGATCTGGCGTTGCATTTGAGCTTAGTGTTTTCAGTCCACATGCTGTATGCTTCCTGTGCAAGGGATAGCATTCAGTCCACTATGCTTCTAAGAAGCTAACAATTACTACGCATAAACTTTTGAAATGAATGTGAAATATATGTTAAGCTTCGGGGGAGGGGAGAGGGGCATAGCTTATCGAACAGCTACGTTGCGATTTGAACGGAAATTGTACGGTCTTAATAAATCTCATGATTCGAAACCTTTTGTAAACTGAAAGACAGAGTTTCATCGAGGATAAACTTAGAAGAATGCGTGAATAGCTATAAAATGGGCACAAAAATAATACTTTCGCCTATGTTTTCTGTAAAATACGTTTGAATTTATAAGGACGCTAAAAATCAATGTATAAATGCTTACTACTTAATTCTTCATTTTTTAGAGTGCGCTTTCCGCAGGCGGCCGGAAGTTCCTGCAATAAAAAGCCGGCATTCTGGGGTATCTGACGTACGATGGGATTGTGCTGCAGGATAATCGATATTACGACCCCCTTAAGAAATTTTTCCTACCCAAAAAACACTGAAGAATTTTGGTTAACATTTAGTGAGATCGGTCACTGACTGTTTATATGACGATCAACCCACTAACTTCTTGTGTTGTTCATAGACTACGTTTTTGCTCTAGAAGGCAGTTATGAGGTTTTGCGAGGTACTGGTCACTGCTAAGCAAGAGTGACGTCCAAAGGTAAATTTTATGAGTAAACTTGAAGTCGATCCGAGTTAGCCCTCTCAAACGTCCTCCTACAAAGCAGAGGAGATGGCTCTATTCAGATATCCATTTGCCAGAAAGAACAGTAATCACACCTCGTGCAAAGTTAAAAATTGGATTGAGGTACGTTGACAGCAGGGTTCGTCAGTACTGCAACGAAGGCCAGACTCCATGTCTTAGCATGTGAAACCGGTGGTAATACTACCTATACCATGTGACTGACGATGGAACACTGTTGAAAATCTTTATGAAAGTTACAAACAAGGCGATTCCGCTACCTACCGCCTTTCAACGCTATTACGCACAACACTCAACCGACCGGCAAGTGAATATTTCATTTAGTGCCAATCCAATCCAAATAATTATCCCCAATTCATGGATTATTGCGGCTAACGCCTCCACTATTTTCGATTGCTTGTTGCGTGTTCCACTGAAAAATACCTGATTACAGGGGCTTATGGTAAATGTTCTTCCCTTATCTATTTACGGTACAATTATAGGGTAACCAGTTTGACTAGGAGTAACAACCAGGTTGCCGGAGAGAAGTGTGCGAGGAGGACTATAGAGTACGCAGGCATACGGGTGCCTGGCACATGTGCTCCAAAACCTATGGGACACCGTGCGTTGATCGCACGTAGAGGTTGTGGTTCGGTTGCTCGAGGACCTACCAAAATGTTCTCGAGAGCAGAGAACGAGCTGCCGATGAGCTCAGATCCAATACATACTTCGGACCCTGTCTGCACCTTGGATATAATACTGGCGTTTAGGGATCTCATCCGCGTGAGTGCGATCGGTCTCCTACGGTTGTGTTTCATTTCGGTAAAAACGAGAGCTGTGCAAACAGCTGACCAGGAGGCAATCCTCACACTATCCTGACAGGGAATCCAGTTCCCAGGGCCATTTCCTACTTCCATCCCCCATCGTCTCCTAACTTGGATTACGCTCTCTCGTACGACTGACCCACATTCTAACGTGTTTAGGCCTTTCTGGTTGGAGTTTTTCTAAGTCATTTCTACCCCCCGCCCCTTATCGGTTCACTCACACACTTCTACCTAGTATCCCGTATGGTCTTACCCCATATAACACCATGTTCTAAAGATGCAATGACTTTTCTTCTGTTAGACAAGAGGTCACAAAATTTGATCACGCCAGTAAGTTCTATTTTATTTGAAATTTTCGCCTTGGCCAAGTCAGCAAGTTTAAACCTTCCAACAATACCTAATGAGGTATTTGTTCGTATACGCTTGAAAGCCTCAGACTGCTGCCACTGACATAGATTACGATAAATGGTAAATTGTCCAGTCCACTTGGCTGGGCTTGACTGGGAGGTATCGATGTTTCCAGAGGCGCTCGTATAAAGTGGAAGGGCACTCTTAAGATCGCTACAAATATAGTGAGATGAATATGAAGACCAAAGAGTTGTATTTTGGAAGCCCGCCCAACAGGTAGACCGCAATCACATGTTCCTGGTTTTTTTCGGACACGCGTATTGCATGTTTACTCTTAGAAGGCATAAGTAGACTTAATTCCGCCTGTAGAGAGTAACGGTGTGCTTCTTTTGCGAGCCAACCTGTCTACTCGATAAACCCCGAACAGGGTGTGGCCTCTTTTTATCTCCCTATTTTCTAAATATGCAAATAAATTAATTTTTTTCATTTACGACTGGAAGTTGAAGATTAAATAGTTTCATTTTCCTGTCGAGTTGGGGTTGCAACTATTTTTATTCAAGCTACCTCGGTATTCTTCCCTCAATATGCGGCACATTTAGTGTGTTGAATCACATATTTGAATGGTATAAAACGTCATATCTTGAGTCTATTCTCAGTCCATCCTACTTACAAATGTCATTTTTTCCTATCCTGGTGCAACCCACGTCGAGCTCAGCAAAACGTGGTGGTCAGGGCTGTGACATCAGCTTTATCCATACACGCGAACCTCGTTCTGTTTAATGTGAGAAGTCAATCAGTTGTGAGAACTGATTTCTTCGATACATAGGGCAGGTTGTTGTGAGTTGGCTGTGCGATTGCGTGTCAGAACAAAGCATCCGTTCGGCAGCGCGTGAGTAGCGGTGTGTTGCTTACACGCATGCGAGTGTTCAATAAAGGCATGGCGGCACGCTCAGGAGAGTAGCCGTGCCAGCCACCTGCGCCCGACCCCGCCTCCGGTCTTCTTGACTCTGTCTTGCCACCGGGCACAGATGGATGAGGGAAGATACAGTGCGGTAGCTGCGGCGAAAGTCTACTATTGCTCAAAACTAATCCACGCGAAAGTCACCGTCCCTGCACCACCATGCTGTGGAGCATACGCTGGACATCGTCAGACTACAACGGTCGAAATGTAGTGCTTAACTTGTGATTCATTGGTTCAAGGGCTGATTGAGGCTGCATACTCACGTCGGGACCACCAATATTTAGAGACCAATTAAACTCTACTACTTAAGTAGTGTTTGTACTCAGAGCACTAAAACTATCAAGCCCATTTCTATTTTGAAGGAGAAGAGGAGGGACGCTAGTAGAAGGCGTGTATTCTCTACAGAAAGTCAGTGTTGGTCAGAGGTCCCAACACGCGACAAGATCTAGGCTTACGTGCGACTGCCACCCAGAGTGCTGTGGACGTGACTGAATAACCATGTGAGAGAGTCGGTGTCCGTATGATCAGTTGCTTGGCCGATAGGCGTATTTGGGCCGGTGTGATTGACTGTTTCAGAGGCTGATGCATGCAGTCCGGTAGCCCGAGAACTCTGATCACGTGACCCCTTGCGCGGTGTGGGCGCCTGTGGTAAAATTCGCTACAGTTTTCTGTTTATTCTTCTAATGCTTTTCGTGATTCTCACCAACCCTGATGCTCAGCGTGATTCTGTATGCGGTAGCTTGGTTGCAAATAGACTTAATTTTATTCCAGATAGCCAAAGTGATTGACTGTAGCATGAAAGGCATCGGCTGGAGGATCATTAACATACCTGGAATACATTGCGTGGACTTTGGAAAAGTGCTGAACAGTGATAGTCCGCAATTGTTTTTGTGTAACTGCTAAGCAAGATGAAGATCATCTCAGTCGTGAGTCGTCAGTCAAGAATCGGTCCTTTGCATTTGAATCCTCAGGCAAATTAAGTTGCAGAACTTTCTGTGGGGAATGATTTAAAAAATGTGTATCCAGTGAAGAAGAAGAGGAGCCGAGCACCAGAAAAACTGACTCATTTTTCTTTGATGCTTGACTTTACCACGAATAGAGAGACACTACTCCAATCACTCTAAGCTGCTCCTCCTCATATCCGTGTTACTGGCTATACCGATGATGGTGGCAGGCTCAGGTCGCATGACGGTTCTGCCTCCTTCCGCAGGATTGTGTGCGCTGGGAGATGGTGGGTCGATACGCCTTTTGATTTATTTATGAGGAGGTCATTACACCTCGGTCCCCTCAGAATGATACAGTTAACCCAGTTTGATCCAGACAGAGACTACCCATAACACAAAATGGGTCTCGTCACCGCGAGCCCGACCAGGTACGCAGTTTCCTGCTCGTCGACAATCTTCTCGCATTTTTATAGTCATTTAATAAGATGTGCATCTTCAAAACCTACCATGTGTGTACAAATATTCCACCCACTCGTCAGAAATAAAATGGATGGATTCTTAGAAGCTGACCATCTCCGATCAGTGCCTCTTAATATGCTTTCCAATAAAGATCCTTCCATTCTATGCCAATCTGCGCCAAGTTTGATTATGCGAGCACTTCATGGGTGGCACATAATTGATCGCCGGTTGGCCTTGGACGCTTGCTCTTCTCGCGCGCAAAATGTGCTTACTGTGGTCTGTTAACCCACTGATTTGAGCTCAGAATAGCGGCCATGTTCGAGATTGATAAGAACTCGATCATTCAACAGATTAAGCCCGATCTGTATGTAGTATCGAGCTCGACGGTGACCGTTATTTCGAGCTCTAGTCGGCGGAGTAACCAACCCGGGTAAATGGATTTTATGCGCATGATAAAAGCAAGGGTTCATGGTCAACCAGCGACCAATTATGTGCCAACCTTGACGTATTGGTACTAATCAAACTCCGAGTTGAATTTCATTGTTATTAGTCTTGGAGACACTTTTTCTTCAAAGGTCTCATATTCTCTTTCATTTGAATCGATTGTAGGACGATCATAATGTTTTGCT
Source organism: Schistocephalus solidus (assembly GCA_017591395.1). Taxonomy (NCBI): domain Eukaryota; kingdom Metazoa; phylum Platyhelminthes; class Cestoda; order Diphyllobothriidea; family Diphyllobothriidae; genus Schistocephalus; species Schistocephalus solidus. Next base: position 71,120 of record WEDG01009993.1, on the reverse strand, counting down.
AATTTACTCAAAATGCACAGTCCTACTCCACGTGTAAGCCATTAATTTGGCGACCTTCCGGTGTCTGCATTCTGCCCATTTTTCTTTGCTGCTTTTTTGGAATCTTCCCGCTTTATTAGCCTGCTACGGTCGCATCATGAAGCTTGTCCTTGGAATATTCCTGATGTTACTGTTTGACGCAGTGAACTGGGAATAGTTTTTTTTTAATGCAAATTTGCTTATCCCGAAAACAAAGACCTCTCCGTTATTGACGCCGCAAAATCTACAGCAGAAGGAATGATCCCGATCCGTGAGCAAGAGTGGCTTTTTCATCATGAATGAAAAAATACCTAATGCAGAGAAACCAGAAGTTCTTTGGAAATCCATGCCACTGACAACCATAGCAACCCAAAAGGACAAAGATATGCTGCAGTTATTAAAATAAATTAATCGTATTTTCTATCATTCTGTGTTGTGACATCGACAGGGTTTTTGGACGACCAATAACATGGGATTTTCCGTCATTACCTGATCGCAGTTGTCAAAAAGGGATTTAGTGTAAGTGAGGTGACCGATTTTACCTTTTTCGAGACAGGCAAGTGGCCAGTGAAAAAGTTGCCAACCAAACCCTCCTAACGGACAGCACAAAATTGACATATCCAACCAGTAAAGACTCGGCCAGACCATCTTCCTCTCTGACTAACGTTTCAGAACACGGAGATAGGAGTCCCCCGTAATACAGATGGCCTTGCGCTAAGTCCCGGGGAGGTCAGGTTTATGGTTAGGGCTTAATTGTAGGATGGGTTACGTTTAGGTATAAGTGTAGGTTTTAGGCTTGAATTACGAACAGGATAAAGGTTAGGAAATGGAATAAGTAGCCCTCCTGGAACTTAGCACAGCATTATCTGCATTACGGGAGGTTCAAATTTCCATGTCTTACCGAAAATGTAGTAACAGTTATTGCAAGGTGCAGCCATGCGAAATCCAGCATAGAAAAGGTGTTTCTGGACCTACCATGACCCCTGAAGAACAAACGTTATAGCATGTTTGAAATTTCAGACCAACTAGAAGCAAGCTTACATAAACAAAAAGGCTGCAGAGTTTCTTGAAAAGACTAGTAGGTTGGAGTGCATATAAGGAGAGGTCACTTTCTTGAAGCTGCGCTACAACTTCCGGGTCGATTTCTACGAAAAAAACAATAAATTTATTCACATTCTGTTCCTGGAAACACTAGTTGACGCAAAGCGTGGCAAAAAAATTGCATTAAAAACAAAAGGTAACACAAAGCAAACTAATAAACAAATATTTCAAAAGGCCTTTGAAAGGAAGCCCACAGAAAATTACATAGTCGATGATAAGGGTCTCATCACGTGAGCAACGATTCCCCCACTAAAGTGAATCGTGCCCTTTACATATTTGCACGAATTTAAAGTTCTTGCCTAATGCAAGCTATGAAATCAACCAAATTTCTTACGATGAATCGAATACCTCAAAAAACTTCCCTATGCGATAGATCTATTATGCTTGCGTGCCCTTTACGTCTTCGTTTGTCATTTTGTCTTTTTTCCACAGGAGTTTCTTTTGTTCTTTCCCTCTGTTTATTCACATGACCTTTTCAATCCCATCCTTTTTCTATTTTTCTCCCGCCTTCTTCGTCGTTTTTCAATTCAACTTTCGTTAATCCTCTCGATCACCTCCACCGAACTGCTTGTCGATATTCTTTCCGTTGTTGATTACAATTCCATAGGTTCGGCTGTTTTTTTTCGCTACTTCTCACTTACATATGTAAATTTTGTTTCATCTATAGATCCCCTGTTTTATCTGATACTTGCTTAAACCATGTATTTGTTTTTGGTCTAAATGTCCTGATTTCTTTACGAACTGCAAATAACAATTTTATTTCTTCGTAGGTAAGTGCATTGTGCCTATTTATTGGCGGCTAGTTGTCTCTGTTTGAGTCGTATACATATTCGAGGAGTTTCCTCTAGGAAAATTTGCTACCCATGGAAGGCCTTGATATTGTCGTAAAGTAATTTTAGTTGGGAGCGTAAGTTGGGAGACACATGATTCAGTTGCGATTTCTCTCGCCTTTCAAGTGACGTACTGCATCCTTGAAAGCTCACCATAAAGTACAACTAATCCGAAGACCAGAAATATCACAGGTTTTTGACATGAATTCCTCGGCCAGTACTACCACTAAACATTACGTTTCACTGGATCTTGAAGGAGTGTGGGTAAAACTGCGCAGTATATATATATATATATATATATATATATATATATATATATATATATATATATGGCACATATATTATACCGTACTTCCGACATAGGTACTAGCTAAAAGCCCAGACACGTGTTTCGCCGATGTTTCTGCTGCTGCGTGACGCAGCAACGAGGGGTTCGGCTCCTCAGTGGGTCCCCCAGCGTTCTCTATGCGTTCTATATATATATATATATATATATATATATATATATATGATAGTGTGGGGCTCACCGATCTGCTTAAGGAACATGTACGTTCCGTTGTGCCCTGGAGCTCAGATTAGAACCCTCGCAGGCGGTCGCATAGCGACGTGTAGTATATGTTGATAAGGTGGAACCGACAAAGACAAGGGAGACCGGAATGGCCATTTCTGGCTTATTAGCCGTCATCAGCCAGTCATACCCAATCCCAAGTGTGGCACACCTGGGATTCGAACCCGTGACCTTTGGTATTTGAGTCGAACGCTCTACCATTGAGCCACGGGCTCATTGTTTTGTCGGTTGTGATCGGGAATATGATGATAGTGTGGCGCTCACCGATCTGCTTAAGGAATCCCAGGTGTGCCACACTTGGGATTGGGTATGACTGGCTGATGACGGCTAATAAGCCAGAAATGGCCATTCCGGTCTCCCTTGTCTTTGTCGGTTCCACCTTATCAACATATATATATATATATATATATATATATATATATATATATATATATATATATATATATATATATATATATATATATATATATATATATTGAAAAACAGGCATCCCAAGATATTCAATAGAAAAGACGAAATTCTTTGGGAAAAAAATCGAAACTTTAATGCGTAAATTTTCGAGACTGGTCCCCCAGCTCGTCTTCAGACTACGGGCAGTGTACAGGAACAATTAATCAATTAACCATGTTAAACAAAGGATTCTGAGATTGGGCAAAATCCGAACCAATAGGCTTTGAGTGTATTTCATCATCCCGTCGTGATTGGTTTTGGGCGTTTGAATTTTTCTTTAACGATTTTGTATGTGGCATCCAAATCGATATGCCGGTTGATGCATGCCTTATCTGAGTGCATTGCTTCCAGGAATTCACGGCCTTTTCTGATTGGGCAGATGCCAACAATCCGTGTATTCTCCCATGCAAATTTATGTCCGGTTTCCAGTGTATGCATAGCCACTTGGGATAAATGGTCTCGTCTTCTAACCGCCAACTGATGTTCGTGTAGGCGGGTTGAGACAGATTTCCTAGTTTGGCCACAATAAACGGCATTACAACTGGAACATGGAATTTTGTAGACAACACCTTTTTTATCAAGGTAGCTAACCCTGTCCTTAGGGTGTACAAGCTGTGAGCGTAAAGTAGATGTAGGGTGGTGTGCTACTTGTATCTGGTGTTTTTTAAGATGTCTTTCGACAAGCTCAGATACATTTTTATTGTACGGGAGAGTTCGCCAGGTCATTGTTTTGGCCACCCAGGCACCCAAAATGTAGTATATATATATTGTAGTTAGGCGCTCACCTATCGGTTACAGGACTCACTCGTCCCGTTGTGATGACGGCTAATAAGCCAGAAATGGCCATTCCAGTCTCACTTGTCTTTGTCGGTCATGTTATTCTGCATATATACACTTCAAATTCGAACAAAAAATCAAGAGCCAGTAGCACTTTAATACCGAGGTCCTGCCAATATTCCCTGATCAGGCAGTTTTCGCCCACTTCGCCTTTCCAACAGCCTTTCTCTTATGCATGCTACCGTCTTTTAATTGCTCCGTGATATCACTAACAGATCATAAAATGTGACTGCAAAAGAACGTAAAGTTGGGTCAAGCCGGGGTTAGAGCGAAACTTGATTGTTTTTAGATCGCGAGTTAGCAGAGTTCAGTTCGCAGTAAAGGGGATTTGAAGAAGTTGCAAAGATGCACATGAGGGTACATGCAGGTAAATGTACTGGTGCGTAGCTGATGCAGCAGAGCCCGTGTTGAACCCGATGTGAACACTGAAGATGTGCACTAGAGGAAATCCGCCTATGCTTGCTAATGGGTTACTTGAACGAAAATGTTAAGTTGGTTTGAACTTTACAAATGAGTGAAGAAAGACGCGTGATGACACAATGGACAGAAACGTCCACAGGTTACAACTGCTGAATTATTTTCCGGTGGCCAGGTGGTTGAAGCAACTTTCAGAGGGAAAACGACTGCATTGTGAAGATCGTCACGGTTGTTTTATGAACCCCGAATCAATAAGTAAAAGTCATACTTATTAAGGAGATATTTTTACAGTGTTGTTTTTGCCGGCGGCCAGAAAGTGGCTCTTTTTAAAGCCGGTATTCTAACATTAATGAAATATCTCGGTATTAGGCTGCACGGTGCTAAACATAGCATCTATACAGCCTTTTTCGAGTAGAAAATGAACTTCAGAATTTTGGTTGAAATTGCATGAGATAGGCAACCCATTGTATAGGCATAAGAGTCTAGATTTTTTTAAGTTTTTGCTTTTGGTTGTGAGAAACGGTAAGAAAGTGCATTCTTAATCCGAGAAAGTGGTGTTATGAAAGACTAGAAATACCGAAGAATTACTGGAATTGCAAGACATTTCCTTGGAGAAGGAGAATGTTTACCTGTTTCATTTTGCTTGCTACCAACCGACACCTTTTAAAATGTCGATGACGGTCAGTTTTCAGGTCCTTGTAAGTGCTGACTAGATTAAACGTGTTCTAGGCTTTATTTTATAGTTAGCAAAGTACTGCATTTATTGTGCAAAATAGTTGAGCTGCTGCAGAAAATTCTGCTGTCCGGTTGCTTAAAAGAGACTGCGGACCGTCAATATGCCCTAGTCTATCATATTGTTGAGGTGTTACCTCTCGCGTGTGTTTGTTTCTTAAAGGCTCACACAGCACGCCGACTGGATCCCCTTCATCTCATTGGTCTCAGCAGCAGCAGCAGCAGCAGCAGCAGCAGCAGCAGCAGGAGGAGGAGGAGGAGGAGGAGGAGGAGGAGGAGGAGGAGGAGGAGGAGGAGGAGGAGGAGGAGGAGGAGGAGGAGGAGGATGCGGAGGAGGAGGAGGAGGAGGTGGTGGTGGTGGAGGAAGAGAACGATAAAATTTCCGAAACTAGTATCACTCTGAGCTGCAATTATAAACCATTCTGGCAAAATGAACAACAAGCCTCTTCATTAACAGACAGTGTTGGGCGTTCTTGAAAACAGCATTTTGCGGCCAGGGCATATCCAACGTAAACCCTAATAGAGCGCTCACATTCAAAGGTTTGATGTTGCTAAAGCACCCCATTGGCGAAAAATGCATCGACATAATCACCACACGGCATAAGTTAACGCAAAAAGGCGTTGCCCCACGAGAATAATGACCATTTTTACCCAAAACGCATGGGCCGATGAAGGGAAGTGCCTTGCAGGGAGGAAAGCAGGTGGCTTCTAAGCCAATCACTTGCACAGGATTGTCGGAAATATGCGCCATTACCCATCTAGGAGGAATACAAAAGGAGATTTTTCAGATGAAGTGGACAACAGGGGAATCGGCGAATCGGCGAATCGGCATATTTTTAAGAATAACTTAATATTGGATATGCGGCTGAGTTTCGTCCTCAGGCCAGTTCAGGCTGGCTTCCCTTGTCAAATTTTATATATAACCTGGCTGGGTATTGAGTACTCACTGTTTATCTTACTCTATTAAAATATGTCGGTCATAAGTTTGCCCCAAAATTCGGAAATATTGACCGTTTGCCTGATGATGGTTTAGAGTGGCTACCTTACACATTTGTACTATCCGTTCGCATAAAAAGGCTTTATTTTCCGAGACTCCTGTACATTAGGTCCGCGAAGAATAAATTTCAGTTTTTCTCAGTTAAAAAACTTGGAGTTCCGTTCTATAAGTCTGCAAGTACGGATTGTAGTAAGGTTAAGTAATTGACCGTTAAGCCGGACGCTCAGCCGCTGCACCACAAACTTGAATTTTCCCGACCTCAAACACACTTGCCCGTGCATCGCCCAGTATTTAGGGTAGATCGGTGAACGCCACTCATCCGTTATTGCACAATTCTGATGCAAACTTTCTTCCTTGCATTTTATTACTTACAACGTTGTCTTGACAGTTCAACCGTCCATTCTGGCGAGGTCCATCGTGCGACCCACAGCATGGCGGCGCAGTTACGATAACTTGCGCGTGAGTTAGATTATAGTGAGTGTAGACTTGCACAGCATTTACCGCACTCTCTCCGCCTTTCCCACCTGGGCCGGGTGTCATGACAGAGTCAATAAGACCGGAGATGGGAGAGGGCGCAGGTGAGTTTTGCCTCACCTGCATATGCACTATCAAAATACTCCTGCCAACGGTATGGTTTCAGTAGTTACTTTTCTTTCAGAGTTGAAAATGGCAGGACCAGCAAATGAACTGCAGATTCGTCAAAGAAGTGAAACGAAGTGGCCTCAACCCTTTAAGTGGTCAACTGCCGTATTCCGCCGTGTTCCGTACTGTTCACTTTTGAGTGCTGAATGTACCGTTCTTTTAAGTTCCACAAAGGAGTATACATCACATCCAACTCCAAAAATTATTTGTCGTGGCAGTACGGACCCCGGAGGGTTCAGTTTGCAGTCAAGGCTTTTGTGTGTAGACGCCATCCGTTGCAGCGTTTAAGTCCCGCTGGCCGTCCAAGGAATTGAACATTACCTGGAGCAAACGACGGATGTAACGGACTAAGAGTCCAGGCGATGCAATAGCTACCACAACAGTTCAAATTACGTTGGTAAACCCAACCGCTACCAACAAATGCGAAAGAAAAGCTGGTGATGCTGCCTTGCATGGCCACCTAAACAGGACACGGAAATAGGACCCGTCCACAATGCATGTGGCTTTGCGCTAAATTCCAAGGAATAAGGCTTACAATTAAGGTGAGGGTTAGGTTAAATTGAGGGCTAAGTTTAAGCTTGACGTTAAGGTCAGAGTCGGCGGTAGGGTCATGTATAGGCTAAGGGTTAAGATTATTGTCGTGCTACCTGTCGGGCTGAGGTTTAGGGTAACGTTAGGGTTAAGAGTTAGGTAACAGTTTAGTTTTATGTTAGGGTTAGTGTTGGCGTTAAGACACGGGTATCCCGCCTTAAATTTACCGTAAGACCAACTATTTTAAGCGGTGGGGCGGTTCCTTTTCCCGTGTCCCATTTAGGCGGCAATACAAGCCATCCCTACCGAAAATGTTTGCCCACCAATAGAAACACCGATCACTACGATCACTGGGGGTCATTGTGGAGGCCACTCATATAATAAGGAGGATTGGACAACAGTGGCTGCTCTGTACTCAAAGAGATTGCTTGCGTGATTGAGTAGTCTAAAATGGATGGCTGGTCAGACCATACATTGGTTCCAATGATCACTTTTCGTTTTACTGTGGTTGTTTTCTAAGCTAAGCTTTCTTGTGATTTATGCGCACAGGAAATAAATTGAACTTTTTAGTTTTTCCTCATTAGGACATAATTCTGTCCATTTTAGCAGCGATTCTCATGACTGGTGATTTTCATCTATTTTTTCCCATACGTGCTAAACCTGGCTGCTAGTGAAGTCTCCATATTTACTACCCAAGTAGGCCCTCATTACATGTGACCACGCGTTAAAATCTACGGGGTTAGGGTTAGCGGTCGATTTAATGCGAGTGTTAGGGCAAAGGTCAGGTTAAGGGTCTGGTTATGGTTAGGGATAGGGAACGGAATATTTACCTCTTAGCCATTTAATACAAGGCCGTCTGTGCTATGGAAAGTACGTATTCCCATAGCATTCCCCCAATCCAAAACGGAAAGAGGGACATATCTGATTGTTCGACTCCTCTACCTGACAATGGGCAAAAATTGGATTACATACGTAGAATTGTTGAGTCATACAGGTTTAAGAAGGGCAATGGAATATTCAATAAAACCAAAGTTTTCGGAACTGGGGGATAATGCTGTCAATGAATAATTACTACGTGACCACTGCCTTTTGCAGGCACGAAGGTTTGAATAAAGGCGAATTATTGTTTTCGGGCAACGCCCTCCCTACTGAATGATGCAACAGCTGAATAACGTCGATATTTTCTCTCTTAGCGGCATAAAGCAGTCGTGGATGAGATATGCACTGACCAAAAAGGGTAATTGCTGAACGACCCCCAACTGCATGGTTCGATGTAGTTATCGCTGTAAATGATAGGGCTATGGTTTTCACAAATTATGCTGTGGGTTTTACCGAAACCAAGGAACCAGATAATCATAGTTACACCCAATGAGTCCCTTCAATATGTGAACGGTATATAGGGATCAGAGCTACGCGCGAGGATGTTTTACGAAGCTCTGATGAGTAAGTGTCCTTCTCATGTCAGTGTTTGCTGTGATATGTCACTTATTTTTAACCATTGTTCACAATAACTAAGAAGTTAACCTTTGCCGGTATCTTAAGGTGGGTCACCTTGACCACAGGGAAGAAATTTCTGCGTATTTTATTTCTTCCTGCTCAATTCTTCGACTAGTTTTACTAAATAAAAATATTCCTAACAAACTTAATTACTTGTGGCGAACCCCTTACTTTTAGTTAAAAAGTGCAGTGTTGTATTGAGGCTGAATCCATTTGAATGGCATTCTCGCACAAAAGTTCGTTTTTGAGGCATCGGATGGTTGCTTGGAAAACTGAGAAGCTGTGTGGTGTGCGTTGCCTTCCTTTAAGCGTGGGTTTGTGTGACGAAATGTTCACCAGTAGGATCTAATCAAACAGAGTCAGAATTGTTGGTGGTTAGTAAGCTATTGCGGTGAATAGGTGGGTTTGAGTGTAGAAATAGTGACCAGAAGAATCTCATTCAACAGAGTGAGAATTGATAATGGTATGTAAGCTATTAACCTTCCTTCGACTTCGCCATTGGGAGTTCGCTTCCAGAGTATACCAAGGAAAGGCGACTGCTGCTCTTGATCCTCTTCCCTCATAAATGGTACAGCAGAGAAGATTTCGTTGAACAATTTTCAGAAACTGTAGCTTTTTTGATGAGGAGGACTCATATAGCCCCTAAACAAGACACGGCCATAGTAACGTCCCAGCAAAGAAATAAAGGTGGCCCTGTGCATAATTCCAGGAAGGGTAAATATTACCGTGCCATAACCCTAACGATAGTTCGACCGTCGATTTCGACGAGGTCCATCGTACGCTCCACAGCAGGGCGCAGGTGGCTGGCGCGGCCATAGCCGCCCCTGGGCGTACCACCACACCTGGCTCGGATCCCACGGAGTGGGAGTGCCATAAAGGTCACATTAAGAAGGAGCAATTGCAGCCTAACTCCCAGTCCGCCAGTCAGCCACTCCACACCACTCTGTCCCAGTGACCACTCGTTCATCTTCTGTGCAAAAAACCCTGGGACTCACATATTCTCTTCCCTTAGTAAACCGTGTGTTTGCGTGTAAGCTGACTTAGTTTATGAGTTACGAATGATAATTTTCTGTCATTGAATGCCCAATTAAAGTAATGACAAACGTAAAATACATGCCCAGTCAGGCACTAGGAATCAAATTTGGATAAATCACTCGTCACAAGCGTCTAGCTCATGCTTCCATGGTGAAGGACTATGAAAAGGAGACAACGATCTCTCTTTAAGGAGAAACCTAGTTCAGCAGCAGAAAACTAGTTCCACCAAAAGGGATGTTTGACCGAAAATTGGTTATGTTTCGAGTTTGCCCGATAAGATGCAAGACCAGCACCTTTTGTACTTATTTGGTCTTTCAAGTATGTACTGAGCATGCCGAAGGTTTCGGTCCTCCAGATTGGAAAGAAACTAAACGATACCAAAGATCTCCAGTTAACCATTAAAAAGACATTTGACCCACTTGTGAAACAATCGGTGGCCTCGATGTGATTCGAACCCAGGCCAGCAAGCGAAAGGCTTTAGTACAGCCAACGCTCTAGCCAACTGAGCTCTTACCTTTCATCCTTCAGTCACCTGCCTTTCCATCTAGCGCTTTTTGACGCCGGTTCAGGTTGTCTATCCCTTACACCGAGCCGGGAGGCAGATTTCCTTACCCTTCTCCTTAAATCCCGCTGGCTTCCTTTAGCCCATTTATAGTGGGTAACTAGGTTGTATTTACCCCTCCCTTATTCGATTTTGCTTTTACCGCGTTTTCTGCTTCCTCGTTCTGCCCTATGCACAACACCCCTTTTTCCACGGTTCGCATAAGACAGCTAGCCTTGCTTGTAATGTTCTCATTGGGTCCGCCTATTGTGCTGCTGAATTTTTTTAAATGACATTTATTTAGCAGAAGACAACCATTATTTTCGCACTCGACATAAAAGTGGCTTCTAGCTAAATTACTCATGTTGTTGCTCTAGTTTTCGAATTGTCTCCACCCCTTTACCGAGATTTAATTCGTATTACAACAACTTGCGTAGTTTTAATCAACCAAGCAATTATTTAGAATTGAGGTTGGTTTTTTTTCCATAAAAAGTACTGGGAAGCAGAGTACGTTAAAGAGGGAAAATACCACCTATCAATAAGTTCCACCTTCCTTTTACGTTTTAAATGTCTGTAAGAAATGTTTCCGAAATCTGTTCTTGCCTTCGCATTTTTTGGGCATTCAAAGACAAAAAGGCTAACTTTTTAACAGCAAGCTAGGCCCAAGGACGCAACAGCTAATGTGATAAAATACTGCTGGCTGCGATTCTGCACAGCATACGAGGTTGGGAATCGTAAGTCTGACTCTTCGACGTCTCCAATTGGGTAGTGGAGTCGGTTCAAGGGCAGTAACACTGAGCTCGTAAAATGGGCGACGAAGAACGTGTCCGAACAACCGCAGTCGTCGTTCTTGGATGGCTTTGGATATCCATGCGATATTTTCGCAGCGATTGCGGACTGTCTCATTTGATACGAAGTCTGGGTACTTTACTCGGAGAATGATCCTCGAGCAGTGGTGATCAAATGCATTCAGGTTTTCGCTCATCTTCTATGCGTGTAGTCCAGCATTCACAACCATAGGGAAGGACAGACTGGACAGACGCACGGTATATACGAATCTTTGTGTCGATATAAATGTCACGTCGGGTTCAAAGGCACTTTCTACGGCTTGATAAAACGCGACGAGCAGTATCGATTCGGGAGACAATGTCATCCTTACTCTGTCCATTCGGCAGCAATCTCGCCCTAAGTTATTTGAAACTGTCTACCTCTTCAAGTTGAGAGCTATTAATCTCGAGAGGTGCTTTTTACTGGGCAGGGATGCAGCTTGAAAAAACTTTGGCCTTCCCCGCGTTTATGGACAAGCCGACCGATTTAGCGACTTCATTCACCCGCAACACCATAGACTGTAGATCACCAAGGTTTGAGGCTAGTAAGGCGATATCATCTGCGTAGTCGAGGTCAGTCAGCCGGTGTCCGGGTGCAAGCTCAACACCGTACTCTTCATGCAGGGCCTTCCCAAGGATCCAGTCGATAGCGTAGTTGAACAGGATGGGCAACAAAATACAACCTTGTCGAACGCCAGACCGGATATCGAATGCTTGTGAAAGATTGTTATGGACCAAAACTCGCGCAGTGGTTGAGCTGTAAAAGGCCTTGATCGTGGCGATGATTTTCGATGGTAGGCCATCTAGTGCCATTATGCGCCATAAGGATTCACGATGGACGGAATCGAACGCGGCGTTGACTTCTGCCATTGATCGGTTATAGTTCGGACGTGTTCTGCTTTAGTTTCTTAGAAAGAGTGGGCAAATTTCCTTCTCTCCAGGGGCACTAACAGAGGGCTGCATTGGTTTTACTCTCTTTGGCAAACTCGGGGTTGCAATGTGTATGAACGTCTGAGTTAAATGTTGCAAAACCTGACTCCATGCATGCTACTGGCTATTATCCTTTATATCACGTCGTCATTCATAATGCATCATACCCGCGTCGGTTCTACCTGGAATCAAATAAACCAGAACGGTGTTTTCCGGTCAAATAAAATATAAATGCTAACATAATTGTAAGGCTTTGACTGAAACGGGGGAAGAAACTGGAATGCCTTGTAGCATCACCAAGTAAGACATCATATCAGTCACCTGAAACACAAATAAAATCTGGTGAACACGACGACCGTAGATTATAACTATTAGGTCTGGTTGGTGAGCATCAAATCCTGATTGATTTGGCTTCCGGTATTCTGACCTGTAACTCAGAGGTTGAGCACCACAATTGCATGTTCCTTAAAGCGTATGATTTGCATGAGGTTAGGCCTGCATGACAAGCTTAACAGAAGTAATAATTTTCATCTTTTTCTAAATCTTGGTGTACCCTTTTCGTTTATGCGTCTGACGGCTTTGAGAACTGACTAGATTCCGTCGGTAAAACTTCTTGCGCATGCATTGCTAGGCGAACACATGCACGAACTTTACACTTGTTTTGGTTAGCTGATTGAACTACTGTAGTGGCCCGACTCCGTGCACATGTTGCAATGCTGAACCTCTCATGACTACTCGCACGTGCACACCAGTGACAGCCAATCCCGTCTGTCCAACTTGAGAGAGACAGAGAGTAAGAGAGAGAAAGAGAGAGAGAGAGAGGTAAGCTTTATTTTTGAATTAGCATTTCAAAATTTCCAAAAAACTGGCCAATCACCTTCAAGACTGACTCACACATGGCCTTGTCATTGTCTCACACGGTGGACGTGCTCTCGTCCGGCAGCCAACTTCACCCAACCACTCCTCTGATAGTTCTGTATAGTATAAACTATCCTCCCAACTGGTATTCCACTTCTTCTCTTCTCATACTGAACCGGACCTGCAGGCCGTGGTGGCCTAATCATTGAAGTCGCTGCGATATTTCCACTCATCCGAACTTAAATATTCAGTATAACCTTCCTGGACGTGCTGCTTCGCACAAAAACCTCAGCCTAAGATTAAAGAAAAGTGTGAAACAGACAGATGAGGTGATTTATTCTGCTGGTTGAACACAAAGGTGATGCTGTAGAACGGCAAAAAGACAAATCTGAGAGCTGCTGACGGATGAGTGTTTGGAGAGAAACCTTTGAAACCAACATATTGCCGCTCACCTATGTGGTGTTACGCTCTCACTGCTGGACGTCGCGGCTCCAGTAGCATTTAAGGCCTTACACGAACGCCACTTGCTTGGAAGTTAGAAGTGTCCCTCAGCTCCAGCCTTGTTTTTGACTGCTCTGGTGATCAACCGCTCTCCGTCTTATTCTTTAACAATCTGAAATAAACTGTTACAGGCATCGCTATTCCTCAGTACACTTTACTTTATACAGTCAATAACGTTTTGTCCTGTAAAGTTGTTTTTGACGACATTCCTCGAAAAGTTCATATGCTACAAGGCTAACATTTGGGCAATCTTGTACTATTCTGGGCAGTTAACTTTCCATGGCCGATTGTCGTGTCAGAATAGTAATATAACGCAAGATGGGAAGACGCCTTTAAATACGCATTTCTTATGCCTCCGACGCCTCTATCCGGTTGATGGTAATGCGATTTCAGCGTTGACACCCATCTAAGCGTTTAAGAAGTCAAGTTTGGCAAACGTACGCTTTCGATCATTCATAATCAGGCCTTCACAGTAATATAAGGGTGTTTAGAGTACGAAAATTTTAATGTCTAATAAACAGTAAGTATGGAGTAGGGGGTTGAGGGGGTCAAAGTTCAGGGGTAATAGTATAGTCCTATCAGGGGCTGAGGGAGGGAGAGGGGGAGGAGGTGTTCGACAATTGTCTATGTTTCTGCTTCGCCGCTGTAGCGCGACGTGGTAGGAGGTCCGAATTCAGCATGTGTTCGCCGAGACAAGTAGTATATACAAGACTGCGAACTGCAACTTTTGACGTGTTAGACAAGTGACATCTTTGATCTTTTTAACCAGGCCAGGCTTGAATACAGAGACAGAAATCCAAAACATATCAACCCGGTTACGCGACTGAGAAGGAATTAACAGATATTCTTCCCTTTATGTACGCCCTCTTCCGCCGCCATACCGATGAGCAGCTGATGGAAGATATATATATATAGGGCAGTAAGGCTGCAAACCAACCAGTCAAAGTGAAGCAAAACTTTTAACGTAAGCATGGCGTGGTGGTGAGCTTAAACGCTGGGATGCGCACTAGCCGCCAAACCTGGAAGAATGAGACACTGCAAGGAGCTCTTTAGTGTCGGGAGGCTTCAGTGCCAATGTCGAAGGAAGGGAAAGGGTTATACCAGCCAGCTCAGTTGATGTGGAGGACTTTGTATGAGACAGAGGTTTATGAATTCATAACTCTAACCACTGTCAATTTCGGACTAAGAATAGCATACACGTCTGTGAAACGCTCGTGGCAGGCTATGTGTCCAAAAGACCCGATTCACAGTGGAGAGGGCTCACTCGTCGTCTGCTGACATTCGTTTAGCGAAGATGAAGGCAACTAAGTCGGAGAAAGTGAACAAAAACTGAGGAAGAGGTTAAACCTGCATGAAGGTGTAGGGTGACGGTTATATCAACAGTTACTAGAAGCGGTCCATGTTGTCTAAATGCGCTACGACTTTAGGCTTGATGGACATCAGGCTGAGATGAGCACCACACGGCAGTACGTCCCCAACTGGTGCGATGCTCAAACGACCACTCGATCAACCGTACCATGCATCTGTCTGGGTCGGCCTAGCGGATCACTGTCTGACCAAAGGTCACAGCCTCACAAAGGTCGGGCAAAATATACATAGCTCTGACGCGCTGCGAATCGTCATCGCAGATGATAAAAGCAAGTTAGATTAGATGACTAACCGGCCTATGATTCATCAACCGCGCCATTGGCGATCAAGAGTGCAGAGTTCGACTCAAGTACTTTTCACTGCTGGATATGCACAGGCTCACCAAACACTCTATCTATTTTGTTTATTTTGGTACGTCAGTCGTCAAACCCTCGGGATGCTTCCCCAGCGCAGGCCACTTCTCTTTCAAAGTTTTATTTAATCTGCGATAACGCCGAAAGAATGCACAACTAGCCGGAAAATAAGTCCCCAGCAAGCGCATCACACAAGCTAATTTTTTTGAAAACTCTCAGTTCTTTGAAGGAGACTTTGCGAAAGACCAAACAGAAAATATAGCGGAAAGCACAGTTTATGTACTGCACCAAATTTAAAATGGAAATCATTCCTTCTCCGTAAAATGCCGGTTGCCCATCTTGATTTCTAGTAGGACAAACAATTTAGTTATTAAAAAATAGATAAAAAAGATGTATAAATTTATATCATGCATCCGGGATCACCTGTAAGTCATCTATATGGTATTTATTGGGTAATTCGGCTCTTATTTATTCGAACTTCCCTACTGAAAACTATTTTATACCTCCGATACGTTCTAATACCTTTTGAAAGTTGCGGGATAATCTCACAATATTCGTGTCCCGTTTTCTGTAGTACGAATACGGCTTTGTGTACAGCTAATATTAGGGCGCAATAAAGGCGTGCAAATTGTACACCATGCACACTTTCTCCGGTAGTAAGGGATATACATGAAGGTGGCAGTGATTGTAGTACGACCAAACAACCCAGTTATATGCCGACAAAATCTGTTTGCCAGGCTCCACGCCTGCTAACATCGAACTCGACTGCTACGTCATCTGAAAGGGGACGTTATGACTGCGAAGGCTTCCATGTTGGCATGCTGGTTTGTGACTGAGCAGTTTTATAGCCACGTCGATAAGTTACACTGAAAAAATCTTTACTTGTCCTTTGTTTTGCAATGTCTATAAACTTTTACTCGCATTTGAGTTTCCTATAGGAAGGGCCATCTTCTTAAAATACAGTACTTCCGGAACAGAGGACCCCACATTTACACTTTAGGTACTTTTATACCCCACAAAAATACTATATTTTCAGGTGTCCGAGTTGCACGCTACAAATTCGCATAATCTTACGTGTCCCTTTAAACCTGCCCCCACATGCAGATATGATAATGCACTGAAAATTAATCTTGTTGTGTACTTTGTCAACGGTCTAAGTAAAATCCAGGTTGACGGACTACAAAAACGATTATACCTGCGTATGAAAGACAATCCTGGTTGTGAACTACATTCAGTAAAGTGCGAAAAAACTGTGAAGAAAACGGAGCCTCCTATGAAATGACGATAGGAAAGATTTTTTACGCATCCTTCAAATGCCATATTTTGAACTTAAGTAGGCTTGGCTAATAACCCGGTGAAACAAACTTACAATATTTATTTGAAAGGAGTACAGCTGGCTGGAAGAGTAATTAGTCAAAACTAGTAGATCACCATGTAAAAATTGGTAGGGGAATCGTGTTTTCCTGTTAACCAGAGTTTCGACAGCGTCTAAGTAATCGACAGCACGTTGAAAGATTTTGGCCAGCGTTTCACAAGTTTCCGTCCCCAAAGCACGCTCATCTTCTGTGAGTGTACATGTACGCAGTGCACACTGTCAACTAAAAATATATCTCTTGAACGGCGAAGAAATACGAGCAAATAAAATATACTAAAACTGGGGATGACGCCCGTTCAAAAACATTAGAAAAAATTCACACAAAGGAACGAAGACATGCTATTTACGATGTCAGATGTGTGGGAGGGAGGGGAGAGGATAAGGGAGGTGATACTACTAAATTTCCATCTCATCAATTAGACTCAACGTAATGCGAAAATTCGTTTACACTATGTTCTGTGGCCCATATCTGCCATTTTATTGACATACGTTTATGATTACGTGTTCGTATCTGGATATTTTAAATCCTCATCTTCCAGCGTAATACCAGGCTTGGTACGTTAACGTCCCGCTAACCAAAAGCGGTTTTTTATTTCTTTCCATTCGGTCATCATCGGTCACACCTTCATTAAATAATCAAAGGACATTAAATGCTACCTAAGTGACATATTCTATTTAATATGTTTGTCGCGGCATCGACCTCGCAAAAGTACTTCAAAAAACATCAAGTGGCCTTTTTTTGCGGACGCACGTACAAAATCTTTCCTATCGTCATTTCATAGGAGGCTCCGTTTTCTTCACAGTTTTTTTTGCACTTTACTGAATGTAGTTCACAACCAGGATTGTCTTTCATACGCAGGTATAATCGTTTTGTAGTCCGTCAACCCTGGATTTACTTAGACCGTTGACAAAGTACACAACAAGATTAATTTTCAGTGCATTATCCTATCTGCATGTGGGGGGCAGGTTTAAATGGATACGTAAGATTATGCGAATTTGTAGCGTGCAACTCGGACACCTGAAAATATAGTATTTTTGTGGGGTATAAAAGTACCTAAAGTGCAAATGTGGGGTCCTCTGTTCCGGAAGTACTGTATTTTAAGAAGATGACCCTTCCTATAGGAAACTCAAATGCGAGTAAAAGTTTATAGACATTGCAAAACAAAGGATAAGTAAGGATTTTTGCAGTGTAACTTATCGACGTGGCTATGAAACTGCTCAGTCACAAACCAGCATGCTAACATGGAAGCCTTCGCAGTCATAACGTCCCCTGTCAGATGACGTAGCTATCAATTTCGATGTTAGCAGGCGTGGAGCCTGGCAAACAGCTTTTTTTCGGCATATGACTGGGTTGTTTGATCGGACTACAATCACTGCCACCTTCATGTATATCCCTTACTACCGGAGAAAGTGTGTGGTTTGTGGCATGGGGTACCATTTAAACGCCTTTATTACCTGTCGCGTCATGATGGCGCCCTAGTATTAACCATATACAAAGCCGCATTCGTACTACAGAGAACGGACACGAAGACTGTGAGATTATCCCGCAAGTTTCAAAAGGTATTAGAACGTATCGGAGGGATAAAATAGTTTTCAGTAGGGATGTTCGAATAAATAAGAGCCGAAGTACCCAATTAATACCATATAGATGACTTACAAGTGATCCCGGATGCATGATATAAATTTCTAAATGTTTTTTATCTGTGTGTTAATTAATAAATTGTTTATCCTACTAGAAATCAACGTGAGCAACCGATATTTAACGGAGAAGGAAGGATTTCGATTTTAAATTTGGTGCGGTATTAGATACTTTTGACCAAAGCAATCAGATTTCCACTTGATAGCGCCGATAGGGACGTCACAGGAGTATAATATTTCATAAGCTTACATGTTCACTGACCGCTCACTAATTAAATAAGTATAAATATAATCGTCTAGTGCAATTGTAAACGTACCATGTTGTGTATAAAACGCCAACATAATTTGCTCGACCACAACGGCAGTCTATCCGGTAAATGACGCCGGATTTTTGGTTGAGGGGGATTGGGTCTTTAGGTTGCATGAGTTGCCGGCGGATTGTCGCTTCCGGTCTGTGAGCCACGCCAATCCCAAATTCGCTCACTAGTCTAGCAAATTCTTCGGATACACCAGTTATGTAAGGTATTGCACGCAAGTACTTCGGTTTTGGCTGCCCCTTCGGATTTATTCTCTTGGCCTCTCGCCTGCATTTCTCAACAAAACCCCCAGGATATCCGTTGACCGTGAAGAGTTTCCGCAGAAACTGGACCTCGGCCTTCTTGTCGGCTGGTTCGGTGCAATGGGTTTCCGCTCGACGGTACAGTGTTCTCACACAGCTGCGTTTGTGCGAGAGGGGGTGGTTGCTAAAATAACTCAGAATGCGAGAGGTATTCGTCGCCTTCCTGTAAACCGTCGTTTTGAGTTTTCCATCGCCCTTTCTGTATACCAGCACGTCGAGAAACGGCAACTGACAGTCTTTTTCTTCTTCCATCGTGAACTGGATGTCGGGGAAGATCGAGTTCAGATTCTTTGTGAAATCCCCAATTTTTTCGCGTCTGATGATGACAAATGTGTCATCAACATACCGCACCCACAATCGTGGTCGATAGTGGTCGAACGCCAGTGCCTCCAGTCTCTGCAATACTGCTTCAGCAATCAGGCCGGAAAACGGCGACCCCATCGGCGTACCTTTGACCTGTTCGTACACGGTTCCATTAAAGGTAAAGAATGTGTTCAGACAGTGTTTCAGGAGGTCGACAAGGTGTCTCATTTTGAGTTTTGTATCCGCCTCGTTATAGCGCTCTTCTAGCAGGGTTTGTATGGTTTCGAATGCGAGATATTGTGGGATGGAGGTGGGATGGAGTTATTTTAGCAACCACCCCCTCTCGCACAAACGCAGCTGTATGAGAACACTGTATCGTCGAGCGGAAACCCATTGCACCGAACCAGCCGACAAGAAGGCCGAGGTCCAGTTTCTGCGGAAACTCTTCACGGTCAACGGATATCCTGGGGGTTTTGTTGAGAAATGCAGGCGAGAGGCCAAGAGAATAAATCCGAAGGGGCAGCCAAAACCGAAGTACTTGCGTGCAATACCTTACATAACTGGTGTATCCGAAGAATTTGCTAGACTAGTGAGCGAATTTGGGATTGGCGTGGCTCACAGACCGGAAGCGACAATCCGCCGGCAACTCATGCAACCTAAAGACCCAATCCCCCTCAACCAAAAATCCGGCGTCATTTACCGGATAGACTGCCGTTGTGGTCGAGCAAATTATGTTGGCGAAACCGGCAAACGGGTTTGCACGAGAATGCACGAGCACGAGCTCGCTGTGAGAAGGAAGGATAAACTCTCCTTGGTAGCCGCTCACGCATCCTCGCCAGAGCACGACTTTGACTTTGGCAGCGTGAGAATATTGGGCCAGTCAGACGACCGAATTTCACGCCTGCTGCAGGAATCGTGGCACTCGACCGCGGAATCGATCAATAGACATATCGATCTGCCAGCTGCATATCAGGCCCTGCGCGAACAAATCAATGGCGCTGATGAAGGTCATACTCGGCAGAGGTGAGTTAAATAAGCAATGAGCTGTACTGTCTTTTATTCCTTGACGATGGGCTCGCGTGAGAGTTCGAATCGTCGGATGAATAAAATTCTGGTCCCAGAGAACGCCTTCCCGTTTTCTTCTATACAATTACCTGGGCCTCGCATATTCTCGAACATTCGGAATACATTCGGGCGCGAAGCGCTTAAATCAGCACGTCGTTGGGAATCCTTTTCCTGTCGACAAGCTTCAACGTACGCTCAACTGAGGCTCCTACACAGGTGCCTAGACTCCAACACTGCCGAGATGTCTTTCCTATAAATCGCCAGTCAACACCGAGCTAGGTAGACGAATGGTCTTACAACACGGACGCCGAATGATTCGGGTCTTAATTCAGGATTGTCACCTACGTCTATTCAAGTATAATGCAACAATCGAGAAGGAACAAACCAAATGCTCAACGATTCTTGGAGAAGTGCTGACAAATGCTTTGCACCGTAGCATTTCTTTCAGTGCCAGACGCATTCGCGATGCACGTGACGCCAAATTGACACAGAAATTGACCACGTTGAGCGAAAAGAATGCAAACATTTGCTATGCTAATGTCGTGCACAACCTTTCCTCCAAACAACTGACAGCAGAGCAGGTAAAAGTCCTGAGCCACGATGTATGTTTCAATACCATGGATGCCAAACCACTTGACTTCATTGCAGCTGCAGAATCGGTCATTCGCGAGGCCCCAATTACCGAGGAAAGCAGAAATCTGCTACGACAGCGAATATCTTCCAGACTGATATCCCACAAAAACGCAAGACGCTCTCGAAAGCAGAAACTGAAGCACTTCGGACGCTAAAGGCCGACAAAAACATTGTCATACTTCCAGCAGACAAAGGACGGTCGACTGTAATTTTGAACAAAGAGGACTACGTCAACAAAGTTGAGGCACTCTTGGGCGATAGAACTGGCTATATACCTCGCGAGGATGACGTGATGAAGACGCTAGTAAACAATATCAACAAAGACCTGGCAAGTCTTCGGAAGTCAAAAGCAATAACGCAGACTGACTTTCAAAAGATGAAACCAAAGGACACAGCGCTCGCGAGATTCTATGGCCTCCCAAAGGTCCACAAACCAGGAAACCCCTACGACAGATCGTCTCTCTAAGAGGCACTCCAACGTTTGGTCTAGCCAAGTGGTTGTTTCAACGTCTCAAGTTTCTAACCCAGGGTTCCACAACAACCGTCCACTCAGCTGAACAATTTATACGAAAGTTACAGGGTATTCGACTTACGGACGAAGAAGTGATGGTATCTTTCGATGTGACGTCACTTTTCACCTCCATCCCACAACATCTCGCAGTCGAAACCATACAAACCCTGCTAGAAGAGCGCTATAACGAGGCTGATACAAAACTCAAAATGAGACACCTTGTCGACCTCCTGAAACACTGTCTGAACACATTCTTTACCTTTAATGGAACCGTGTACGAACAGGTCAAAGGTACGCCGATGGGGTCGCCGTTTTCCGGCCTGATTGCTGAAGCAGTATTGCAGAGACTGGAGGCACTGGCGTTCGACCACTATCGACCACGATTGTGGGTGCGGTATGTTGATGACACATTTGTCATCATCAGACGCGAAAAAATTGGGGATTTCACAAAGAATCTGAACTCGATCTTCCCCGACATCCAGTTCACGATGGAAGAAGAAAAAGACTGTCAGTTGCCGTTTCTCGACGTGCTGGTATACAGAAAGGGCGATGGAAAACTCAAAACGACGGTTTACAGAAAGGCGACGAATACCTCTCGCATTCTGAGTTATTTTAGCAACCACCCCCTCTCGCACAAACGCAGCTGTATGAGAACACTTTATCGTCGAGCGGAAACCCATTGCACCGAACCAGCCGACAAGAAGGCCGAGGTCCAGTTTCTGCGGAAACTCTTAACGGTCAACGGATATCCTGGGGGTTTTGTTGAGAAATGCAGGCGAGAGGCCAAGAGAATAAATCCGAAGGGCAGCCAAAACCGAAGTACTTGCGTGCAATACCTTACATAATTGGTGTATCCGAAGAATTTGCTAGACTAGTGAGCGAATTTGGGATTGACGTGGCTCACAGACCGGAAGCGACAATCCGCCGGCAACTCATGCAACCTAAAGACCCAATCCCCCTCAACCAAAAATCCGGCGTCATTTACCGGATAGACTGCCGTTGTGGTCGAGCAAATTATGTTGGCGAAACCGGCAAACGGGTTTGCACGAGAATGCACGAGCACGAGCTCGCTGTGAGAAGGAAGGATAAACTCTCCTTGGTAGCCGCTCACGCATCCTCGCCAGAGCACGACTTTGACTTTGGCAGCGTGAGAATATTGGGCCAGTCAGACGACCGAATTTCACGCCTGCTGCAGGAATCGTGGCACTCGACCGCGGAATCGATCAATAGACATATCCATCTGTCAGCTGCATATCAGGCCCTGCGCGAACAAATCAATGGCGCTGATGAAGGTCATACTCGGCAGAGGTGAGTTAAATAAGCAGTGAGCTGTACAGTCTTTTATACCTTGACGATAGGCTCGCGTGAGAGTTCGAAACGTCGGATGAATAAAATTCTGGTCCCAGAGAATGCCTTCCCGTTTTCTTCTATACAATTACCTGGGCCTCGCATATTCTCGAACATTCGGAATATATATATATATATGAAGAAAGCAGGTAAGTCGGGAAAAATCGAGTTTAACTCGTACATTTTCAAGCAGGTTACACCGGCCAGTTGTCAGACGAAATGAAAAATGGGAATTGGGATTATCACAATAGAGAGCTTGTTGGGGGGCAGACAGACAGACGTCCGTGCGAGGGGCGACGAGAAACGTTACGATAAATGTCGGGAGTGAGGGGAGGTGTTATAGCCCCGATTGTGGTTCACGCATCGGTTGGGGTTGGGGGGAGAAAGGATACCACAGCCGTGGATTTCCACTTGGCCAAACACGGATAAGCTATTGTTGGTTTTAAGGTCGACGCGAGCCAGTTTGCCGTGCACGTAGACCTTCGTAATGTGCATCCAGATCGATATGGCGGTGGATGCTGTTTGTGTTGGAGCGCCAAGCTTTGAGGAATTCTCGTGCATGCTTGGTGTTAGCCATGGCTACCACTTCGGTGGCGTCCCAATTGAAGCGGTGGTCACAGTCCACGGCGTGCGCAAACACGAGGGACAAGGGATCGCGTCGGCAGATGGCCAGTTTATGTTCGTTTATGTGGGTCCCAAGTTGTCGACCCGTATGACCTATGTAAGCGCTAGAGCAATTTGCACACGGAATGCGGTAAATGAAATTCGTTTGCTGATCTTTTACTGTGGGGTCTTTAACTCGCGATAGGGCTGCGCGCAGGGAAGATGCCGGCTTGTGGGCGATGGAGATGCCAAACGGATTTAATTGTCTTGCGATCGCTTCGGTACTTCTCTACATGTAGGGTAGACAGTAGAATTTCCGTGACAATGTTTCTCCATTAGACTCGACGCTTTGTGGTTGGCTATGGCGTCTGAGACAGTTTTTCACAAAGCTGACCGGGTATCCATTGAGTCGGAATAAGCGATTCAAGTAAGCAATTTCCTTCTTATGAAGGTCGTCACTACTGCAGTAGCGAAAAGCCTTTTGAAAAAAGGGTTCGGACGCAACTCCTTTTGTGGTTCGCTGGGTGGTTGCTATCACCGTTAAGTATGATGTCAGCATTTGAGCCTTTGCGGTGCACGCTCGTCGTTAGGCCACCGTTCTCCAGTTTTCGAATACTTACGTATCGAAACGGGAGGATATTTCCCGTTGGCTCTTCGCGAGTAAACTGGATAGCTGGGATAATGTTATTCAGACTCTGATGCAGCTGCGCAACCTTGCAGGTTTTCATGATTAAAAAGGTATCATGTACATACTGTAGCCACAATTTTAGCGTGAAAGTTCGCATTACATCCTCCTCTAATTGTTGTAATACGAGTTCCGCAAGGACACCCGATATCGGCGAGCCCATTGGAGTGCCCTTAACATGTTGATAATATTTCCCATCGAATTGACAATAGTTCCTCAGACAGAGTTTACGCATATCTAGAACGTGTTGCAATGGAATATCGACAGGATTGTCTTGTAGGCGTCGAGCTACACTCTCAATTGCCAGGTTATGCGGTATTGAGGAAAATAGGGCAATTAAATCAAATGATAGCATGCATTCATCAGGACTTACGTTGACGCCTTGGATCTCCTGAAGGAAGGCCTGGGAATTTTGACGCTAAATTGCGATCAGTCAGATGATACAGGTACCTGTATACCCATTTGGCAAGGTTGTACGTGGGCGATCCAATGAGTGTTACTATGATTCTCAGTGGTGCTTCTGCTTTGTGCGCCTTTGGAAGGCCATAAACTTGTGCAATACGAGGGTCACTGAGAATCATAAATTTGGAATCATCAGGACTTATGAGCTTCAGTCGGGTGAGCTCATTCACTTTTTTCTTAAGGGCTGCGGCCTGCTTTTTTGTTGGGTCTGCAGTGCGTCGTGTCTAGGCGTCTTGTTAATTGAAGATTTGATTAGCTTTGTTGATGTTCTCAAACTTTTCCATAATGAAAGCCGTGCCACCTTTGTCAGCCGGCACAATAACTATGCTGTCATCAGCCTTCAGAGACCATAATCCTTTTTCTTCGTCGATCGATAACACTAATATTATGAGCACAGCACTATCGCTAGTTAAAGACCCCACAGTAAAAGATCAGCAAACGAATTTCATTTACCGTATTCCGTGTGCAAATTGCTCTAGCGCTTACATAGGCCATATGCGTCGACAACTTGGGACCCGCATAAACGAACATAAACTGGCCATCTGCCGACGCGATCCCTTGTCCCTCGTGTTTGCGCACGCCGTGGACTGTGACCACCGCTTCAATTGGGACGCCACCGAAGTGGTAGACATGGCTAACACAAAGCATGCACGAGAATTCCTCAAAGCTTGGCACTCCAACACAAACAGCATCCACCGCCATGTCGAGCTGGATGCACATTACGAAGGTCTACGTGCACGGCAAACTGGCTCGCGTCGACAGTAAACAAACAATAGCTTATCCGTGTTTGGCCAAGTGGAAATCCACGGCTGTGGTATCCTTTCTCCCCCCAACCTCCACCGATGCGTGAACCACAATCGGGGCTTTAACACCTCCCCTCACTCCCGACATTTATCGTAACACGTTTCTCGTCCCTCCTCGCACGGACTTCTGTCTGTCTACCCCCATCAAGCTCTATATTGTGATAATCACATTTCCCACTTTTCATTTCGTCTGACGATGGGCCGGTGTAACCTGCTTAAAAATGTACGAGTTAAACTCGATTTTTCCGACTAACCGATCGGTGAGCGCCCAACTACCATTGTTAATATTCCCGATTGAAACCGTCAAGACAACGAGCTCGTGGCGCATTGGGTAGAGTGTTGGACGTCTGCCCAACAGGGTCGCGAGTTCGAGCCTTGGGCGCCGCAGCGTCTGGCGTTGGGTATGGCTGGCTGATGACGGCTAATAAGCCAGAAATGGCCATTCCAGTCTGCCATGTCTTTGTCAGTCATGTTATTCTGCCTTTATCCTTAGCTGCCTTGCGGCTGCTGGCGGGGCTTGAGAGTTAGCCCCAAGGCATAACGGGACGAGTGAGACCTGGAACCGATCGGTGAGCGCCCAACTACCATTGTTATATATATATATATATATATGATAGAATATATATATATAATTATTCGGGATATATTAAGTGGAGTGAAGTTTTGGAACATAACGTTTTAGGGTCAGACCCGAAATTTCTCTGAACATTTGAGTCGAAGACAATTGACTACTGTGAAATAACCACTTAATGCCCAATTCGTAAGCAAATTGTACTACAAGTAGTATGCATTTCATATGGCAAATGCGTTGTACCGTACTCCTGACACAGGTACTGGCTAAAGCCCAGACATGTGTTTAGTCTATGTTTCTGTTGCCGCATAATGTGGCTATGGGGTATTGGGTCCTTAGTGAGTCCCTCAGCGTTCTCTATACTGTTTCCGGGATAGGAAATCAAGGTAATAATTGTGGCACTTATAAAGTGCAGGACATGGAGTTAAGTGACATGAAGTGTTTAGGTTAGACCTGGAAATTCTGTTGGTTGATCCCATTGATCGATGCAATGATGATCGTAGCATTTTAATAAGTAAATTTTGCCTTGCCTAGACTGAGGTGAATGGATTTATTTCTGCCTTGCTGCTATAATATATGCATGTTACATATTTTACAAAAACAAGGCAAACCGCAGCGACAATTTAGGGCTTTTTAGCAGTCATCAGCTAGCCTCGGGGGTTGCAAACCTTGGATTGCGTATGATTGGCTGTCTGATGACGGCTAATAAGTCAAAAATGGCCACTCCTCTCTGCCTCGTCTGCCTGTACTGCCAGCCGCTGTGCCTCAGCCAGCGGGGCTTTAGATCTAGCCGCAAGTCCCAATGAGACGAGTGTGTCCCGTAAGGCGATCGATGACCGTTCTTCTACGGCCTATGCATATTTATATGCATTTAACACTCAAGAATCAACCAGTCCGTGTTCGAATGCCCGACTATCCCAACCCAAAGTTGTATATTGTTGACTACGAATGGCTGCTAAACCAATAATGACTATACAATTCGCCACTGTCATGTCGGCCTGCACTCTTGCTTCAATACCTGTTGAAGTGTGACTGCATTCGAGGGCCTTAGATTGACTCCCAGGTTGCATTGGCACGAGTACGTCCCCCAATCTAATCAATAAATACTCTTTCTACGATAATTAAAATGCTCCACTGCAACGGATAATCGAACGGACCGTCTTCTTAACAGTACAGCGGTGGGTAAGTTTGAATCTCAGGTTATCCAAATCCGAGTGTCAATATGGCTGGCTGATGATGGCTACGAAGCCAAAATGGCTATAACAATCTAACTTGTCTTTGTCGTTGCATCTTACGGTATACGCATAAATGCATTTTTTATGTCAGGAATGGGCGCACGCCAATGTATTTTCTAGCCAAAGCAAACAGATCCGCATAGGTTACAAAAGTCATAAACGTACAACCAAGTACGAGGCCAAAGTTAGCTAAGTTATACTTGCGGCGGGGAGGGACGACAGACAACTTTTCCTCTCAACTTTCAGGCAGTGTTGTCACAGAACCCAAAAACTTTAGATACCGCCTTCCTCCCTTAAAAATCCATTAAAATCCATTTTGCAGCTCCACCGTGCCTTCCAGTTCCCCATGTCCACGTCGAACACATCTTGTAAGGTTGTAACGGCTTTCCGCAGCGTTGCGCTACACGTGGTGCATGTTTACTAAGGCGTATGTGGCGTTGGGGTTTACCTGGCGGTTTGTTACCGTAGGTTTTCATGTGTCTGCATTTGATCCAGTTGGCTCCTACGGTGACTGAATATACTTGGTCAGTGTGGGCAATGGAGGCGGATGCGGTAGGTGTAGATTGATGCTCCAGGCACTGGTTTGCCAATTGCTCTGTGAAGAATTCACAAGTGACCGATGGGGCCGATGCCTGATGGGCATGTGTAATGACAGCATGGGCAGGACAAATGAGTTGGTTGCAGTGGCAATGCTTTTAATAGGTGGAGAGGGGGTTGGTAGTGATGGAGGCGGGAACGTTGTCCAACGTGCAAGGTTCGCGGACGGAAGAGGCCAGTACTCTCTCCCTGGCGTGTG
The DNA here is from genome assembly GCA_017591395.1 of Schistocephalus solidus. Classification (NCBI taxonomy): domain Eukaryota; kingdom Metazoa; phylum Platyhelminthes; class Cestoda; order Diphyllobothriidea; family Diphyllobothriidae; genus Schistocephalus; species Schistocephalus solidus. The sequence goes on along the minus strand of WEDG01009993.1, from coordinate 43,441 downwards.
GTCGGTCCCGACACGGGCACTGAATTCACCAAGGACAGTCAGTTTGTTCGCCTTCAACAGAGACGCCATTATGGTGTGCAGGTCCTCGTAGGAATTGCTTTCTAGCTTGTTGGAGGGGCTAAGCGCTGACAATGGTAGCGAATTTGGTTCTCTGGAAGACCTGGTGTAGGTTCCTGAGATGCTCACTGGTGCCCTGTGGTAAACAGGTTGCCCCCTAAATGGGCCACGTGGTAGATGCGTTGGACCAACACGGGGGCCACACTAGTGCACGGCAGGCGTTATTCGGGTTGCGCTCCCATAACAAATGCCGATAATGGAGGTGTGGTGGCACGCCTAGGAGCTGCTAGGGCTTACGGGACCCAGCCTCGCCAGCCACCTGCGTCTTCTCCCGCCTCCGGTCTTCTTGACTCTGTCTTGACACCGGGCTCAGGTGGGGGAGGAGGAGAGAGTGCGGTAGATGCAGCGCAAGTCTACTATCACTTTAAACTAAATCACGCGCAAGTCACCGTCCCTGATCCACTTTCCCATGGAGCATACGGTGGACATCGTCGGACTATGACGGTCGAACTGTCGTGGTAAACAGGGCAGTCGTCCTACGATGTCGTTCCGGATGTCAAGGACCACGCCAGTGTCACGTCCTTGTGCCGTCAGGCGGCCGCTCCAGAAAAAGGTGTAGTCGGAACTTACATACTCCAGGTGACCCAGTTCAGAGAATTGGGTCTCACTGATAGCGGCAATGTCCACGTTGTAGTGCGCCAGTTTACGATCGATTAGCGCCAACCTGCTTTCCGGTCGGTAGCTCAAAGGGTTGGCCAGAAGACAGCAAAATTGCAGGCTTCTAAAGTGCTGATGCACCTTGGAGGCTGTGGGATGAGTCGGAGGGATGGTGACGAGGGTTGATGTTTATTGTGCTGTTTTGACTGCGAGTTTTGCATCTACGTGCCACGGTATACTTGTAGATCACATGAGTCCAGCATTTGTTTAGGGTACATTTTCTAATTACTTCCCTGCGAGGGGATAAACAGAGCTATCGCGAACGGCTGCCGAACTCTACTATGGGACATGACTTTGTTTAGGGAAGAGCGACCTTAGTTCGTCTGGGCTGCCTACGGATTGCGTACCGTCTTCTCTGTAGGATATTTTGAAGTAGGTTGAAGGATGGGAGGGGGACACACACAACAGAGGATTTGCTCATCTGGTTTAGCCCACCGGTCGAAAAGTTTACGGGGTGTGCCCGCTAGGCAGTGCCTAGCTTCGAGGAGCCATAAATGAGCTACCGCCTACGCAATGCGTGTATTTGGCCTATTTCTTCCTGTATGTTGTATCCGTTAAATAGACACCAATAAACTCCACCGATATATGCACGCAATTATCCGACCGTCAACTCCGATGAGATCCACCGCCTACCCTACAATAGGATGGGCACAGTTATGATGACTTGCGCGTGAATTAATTTACAGGGATAGTAGGCTTGCACAGCATCTACCGCACCCTCCTTTCTTCATCCACCTTGATTCGGTGCCAAGACAGTGTTGTAAGAAGACCGACAGCGAACTCGGGCGAGGTGGCTGGCGGGGGGTAAGCTTCCGCCTAGCTGTGTCACTCCCTCCCCCGCCTCATGTGTGGCATCTGTTACGGGTGCGCGTCCCCAATGACGCATTCCGTGCTCTTGGATTCCCGTGTAGGTGGATCGCATCTACCGCGTGGCCCATTTTAGGGGCTCGCACGCACGCACGCAGGGTGGGCCATCACCATTGTGCGTTGGATCCCTTTGATAGGATGGATACCGGTTAAACCAACATAAAGTGAGCAGCGCAGGGTAGTTTTAAGCGTATCTTTTATTTGGCACCGCTACAAGTAAATGCTCCGAAGATCTTGTGCTGACCACCGCACATAAAGTCACCTAAGCCATCTTTAACTTATGCACACCACAAGGGACATCGTCGTCTTAGCTGAAGCCCGGATCGAGGCACCTGAATACGAAATTGGGCGCACCGACTAACCTTCGCACGATCAACACAGACCAGAATTAAGCAGTGTCGTACTGTCGGCAGTTTTATCGTTGTCTACTCTCTGGCTCACATGTGCATTCTAACGCAGTAGGTGACCTTATTCGTGAAATTTGCGTCAAATAACTTAAAATCTCTAATCAATCCGACATCGGTCCGAATGCATCGACCAACCTTCCCATTATTACTCAATTACTATCAGTTACATCAAAATATTAAGGAAATATATGGCTCCGTGTCACGTTTGTTAAAAAAATAACAATTTCCATAAAAAAATAGGGAAAAGTTCGAAAGCGTGAAAAACTGTTTCAAATGGGTAAACTGGAAGTAGACCAAGTCTATCCATGGAAATGACAGAGCCGATAACATACCATTGGTAAAATAACATTTGAAAAGAGTTTTTCCGTACCTTTTGAAGTTATCTTTTCTCCACAAATTCGGGCACTACTGTTGCAGTTAGTCAACTGCCTACTATTTGCTCACGAGTTCCGAAACGGTTCCAAGAGAATGCAAAGTAAATTTTCAGTTTTGCATGGTTCGAGATGCTGTTGACGAGAGCAGAGAGGACCTCGCTTGATTCAGTGATAGCACCATCGAGAGGCCAGTCGATTACTAAGAAAAGGCTGTACACTTAGAAGACGTACTCAACTGCACACCATTTGCTGCGAACGGAGGGAAATAAACTTCATAAAATAATTGTTCAATTTCTGGCAACCGCGTAGTCCATTGGGTTACAGGGTGGTCTTCAAATGCGAATGAGTACTTTTCAAATTTAAGTGTTCCTTATGGGCCGCGCTCCAAACAGTATTTTGTGTGTAACCTGACATCGAAAACACAAAACATTAGAAAGCCTTTACCGAAGTGGTGGCTTCTCGATCGTTGGTCATGTGATCGATGACGCATCGCATGGCCTGCCACGCTCAAGCACACCGAGTTAAGGCCGAGGTTGTGCACCGAAAAGGGAAAACACGACCTCAATTGACATCTCAAAGCCAAAAGAGAGTTTCTCTGTGCTCAAGGTGACAGACACTCTAGTGAACGAAGAACACCAAATAAAGGGAAAATGCTACAATGAGAAAAAGGTTAACTATCCTAAAAATGTTTTTTTTGCGAAAAGGTTCCCGTTAATTTGCTCATGTTATGTGACATAGAAGGTAAGGATGCCTTGTATGGCCGCCTAAACAGGATACGGGAAAAGGAACAGCCCTGTCCGCTTAAGATATGTGGCCTTACAATAAATTGCAGGAAGGATTAATATACCCGTATCTTAATGCTAATACTAACCCTAACATAAAACTAAACTGTCATTTTAATCTTAACCCTAGTCCTACCATGCATTTAAACCCTACAGGTCACATGATAATAATCTCAACCTTTAGCCTCTTCATGACTCTAACTCCAACCCTTAAATTAACTTTAAACTTAAACCTAACCCTAAACTTAACCCTAACCCTCACCGTATTCATAAACATAATTTCCTTAGAATGTACCGTAAATCCACTTGTAATGTGGGCTGTTCCTTTTCGCGTGTCCTGTTTAGGCTGCCATACAAGGCGTCCCTTCGGTCCCGTTTTTCGATGGCACACCGAAAACAGCCCGGTTGAAGCAAATATACGCATACGTGGAGTCAAGGTAAACCGACGCCGTGTATCGGGCTTGGAGTTTATTGGTCGAAAGTACCGCCTAAGTAGACAGGTTTATAATATGAGATATGGCACTTCACCGATCAGATAACTCGAAGGAATAAAACCTTTCAATGGTTTCCTGAAGTTAAGTATGAGCCCTGACGGACAGTCACATTCTGTCAAACAATACAAGTAAATGGAGTGCCAACCAACACAAAGGAAACCAGGCCTGCACTGCCGCTTCCTCTTACGATCAATACCTTTTTCAAAGACACCACTGGAAGTCTTGTGAAATATGCAATACCAGCATGACGTAAGAGTTGAAATCTAAAGATGGCACGGTACACGGGTAATCTAAGAGGGAAGATAGACAGTTAACAAAGCATATGCTCGTTTTCACAAATAACACTTAAATTTCGAAACCGAAGAGTGTGAAAGCACATGAATGGAAAGAGACGTTTCCAAATGCAGTTATTTGTTACAAGCAGTGCCAAGTTTAATAGAGCACTGGTAAACTGCAAATAAATATTTAGCCCTAGTTTTGTGTTTGATAAATAGTTTCTGAGGTCTGAAAGATCCTCATACAACATTCGCTTGAACTGGTTTGATTTAGTTGTAAATAACCTTTCAAGTGGAAAAGATCCTGTCGCATAGTCAGTGGCATTTCTAGGGACATGCTTTCTTCTCAGCTGCTTTACTGTTAATATGGGCTCCTGTTAATGGTTCGATCGTGGACTAACTGCAACACTTTAAAGTGTATCTAAAGGTGTAGCTCCAACGATCGGAGCAATTTTAAATAAAATCCGCAGGCTGGATAAGTGTTTATGAAATCAAAGTCGTCTAGGCAAGCTGAGAGAACCAGTTACCGTGCCCGATAGTTCGTCTCATGCGACGATACACAGAACTGTGCCGTAGAAACAGAGAGCATGTGTAAGTGAGTTGGAATACTGTAATATGAACTTGCTCAGCGTTGAACTCACTTTATCCTCCCACACCTCTCGTCTTCCAATATCAAGACTAGGTCGAGGAAGTTTGAGATTGGCATGTGTACAATGGCCACTCTTGCATAAGATTCTCAACTGCGCGTGCTACACACATGCTCGTCTCAGAAGAGAATTAGGTAATAGGTGAATAGCTGGGACCTCACAGTGGTAGGTACTGGCCCACGGTCACGGCCAGATTATGCGCTTACAAAGCGACGCCAAGTTCTCTCAGTGGAAAATCGATGTACCATGAAGTTTAACACGTTGTGCGAGTTTTGAGTTTATCAGATCTCTTTTAATGTGGAAAGTTAACACACAATTAGATCTTATCTCCCCCGCCTCCTCCCACAACGATAAAGGAACAAAGTCGAATCACGCCGGATGTAGGTAAAACCTACTGCAGTGTCTGACGTGGTGTGGGCCTTTTGCCTCCCACGTGCCCTTCAGTGTTTGGACTTAGTCCAAGTTTAGCGCAAAAACGCAGTTCTTTCTGGGCCTCCGTTTGCAATGCAGAAGGCAGCAGCAGCACCTCCCTTGTCAGTGATACGAGCGAAAAAGTGAGCGGAAACATTCAAGTAAGGCAAATATATTTTGCCTCTCGCTCCATTCATTGCTTTATAAACAGTCAAAATGAACTGCCAGTTAATAGGAGAGAAGGCATGATGTTTATAAAAGGGAAGCAAAAAATAACAAAACAGAACACCAGGCTAGGAAGTATCGGTATTTTTAATTTAAAGTGCCTTTTAGCCAAACTTTTTACAGCGCGAGGTGCCTAAGTATGCGCTTACGAAGCAAACACCCTTATTTATCTGCACTTTACCAACCAGAGTTACAATCACCGGAAGTAGGCATAACCTACTTCGATTATGCGGGTGCTCGCATGTCACTCTGTGTCCGTTTTTAGTCGTCTTAGGATAAAATCACAAACAGTGTGCGTGGTCATAAGGCAGAACCAAAGGCAGTAAACAAAAATAATTTTACTCACCACGCCAAAGGTAGGTGAACAATGTTCATACTCCCTTATTGACAGTTCCAGTCGGTCTTAGCTCGTGGGTTTCAACTGTCAACTAGACTCTATGTCAGCAAACGTAGAAGAAAGGAAATAGAATACAAACCTGACCTTTGTCATTGACCTTGTGGTCCGCTATGAAGCAGCGATTGATTAGCTAATCTCGAGCAGTGCCAAAATGGGGCGATGCCAGGACCATGCGCAGGGTATTTCAGTATGTGGATGCCTCCCCTGAACAGAGCACTAATAATGAAATATTGAAAACAGCCGCTATTCAAAATGTTTTCGTCTTGCTTCATATTTACTATGCCACTTAGGTAAAAGTCCCTAATTCGTTGTCCAGAATTATGATGAGAACTCGATCAACGCACTCCTCCGCTGTAGATCATGGTAAGCATCCCGAAAACATTTTCGCGTTCCACTTGTGCGACAGTTTTGGGATTTTGTGAATCCATCACAAATATCAATTTACCATGCAAACCTTTCCCTTCTCCGTTGACCATGGTTGAGTCCCCCTAAAATTTTGTGCTTGAACTTGAATAATTTTGCTTTCCTTTTGAAGCCTCTGTCACATTGAGGTTCGATGCTGGCCGTATAGCAATCTTAGGCAATTTACTAGGTTTCAGACCTAGGGAAGTTTTACTCACGTTAAAAGTAGTTCGCTAGTTATTAATTCTAGTCTGTGTGTATAGATATCTATGAGATGACTGCACTTCGAGGTCTTAAGCATGCGCAAAATTTCAAGACTTGGAAATAGGATAAATCCTTCAGCAAAAGGGCTCTGATAATTTGTTTTAACAGTTCATGTGATGAGCCTTCTGTGCAAGCAAATATGCAAATACCTTGAAGTTATATTAATTATAAAAAGATACCTGCCCATGTATTAAAATGGCACTCCAACCCTTCGCACCTCCCTCGTCTGTTCGTCTATAATTTTTTCTCTTTTACCAAAGACGGATACTTCCATTTCGATACGTATTCATTGTATGCCCAGTCCTGCTTTCGCGGTCTCTCTTTTAGGTAAATACGTTAGCATGAAGGTATTTTACTACGCTCAGATAATATTCAAATTTAAATTTCACTAAGTTACTTCGTCCAGCCCAGCATGGCTAACATCATAACCCCTGGCTAGCAACGACAAATGATGCCACTGCGCTACGAGATCTGTCGTGAAAAGAGACTGAAACCCATAAAATGAGATAATAATTGCCACCATAATAGTCGTATCTTTATCCTTCTTTCGGAATTTATTCTACCATGAACCGGCCACAATTGGTGGAGGATGATTATTTTGACAACCATAGAACGTTATTCGCCCCCTTCCACTCTCCCTCTCTTTCCACGATGAAACGACGAGAGGGGCAAAAGCCTGGTTATTGGACAGGCAATTTCAGACGGGACCAGGGTGCACATATGCACACTCGTGTGCATGCATGCGGCAGAGACACATGGAAAACACTGGAGGGCGAGGACATAAACTGGAAGGCTACCGAGGCAACCCAAACGACACTATGTGAACTGTTGTTTCTATTGACTTATAGCAAGTAGTATTAATTAATAGCATCTATCGCAGGACTAATGTAGTATCAAAAAGGTGTCCGCTGCATGCCCAAGGGACAGATAAGCTCAAATAATCTGAACACTTATTTAGGTACTCAATGGGAAGATAAAAAAGCTACACCAACAGAGAATCAACCTTCCACATTCTTGCCGTTTATTTGGAGTTGCAAGACCAGCCTTATAACCGCAAGGGAAGTGTTTTGTACCTTACAAGTTCAAACACTACATTTCATGCCGTTTACTATTATTCAGCAAATTTTCATGGATATTTTTGGAAAGCCAAAAATGCACCAAATTTATCACTAAAACTGGTGTGGTCTTGAAATATCAGCAGAGAAATGGTAGTGACTTCAACATAGAGTACCCTTACAGTTTCGGAAGAACGTAATGATGAATGAATGCAAAAGTTCGCGTTCCAGGTGTTTGTAGGAGTAAAGGAATAGTTTATTTATTGTTCTGAGCTTTCAACCTCATGCAGGTGTTAATCGTCAAAGATAACAGAAGCAACAAAAAGGCGAGACTTATAGGGTGTGCAAGCCCATCAATGATCAATGACGTAAGTCTGGAGGTGAATACACTGTGTATTATACGCCGGCGCAAAATCGATACATCGATTGATTGAGTTCCCATCCATGGACCAAGTTTCAATCAATTCTCGGGTCGTATTGTTTCCGGCATGGGTAATTATCTTGACGACTGCGAAGTTGAACTCATAGCCCGTTTCGTAAGTACAGGTAGCAATTTCCGATGATTCGTGGCCCAGTTGCAAAGCCAGCTTACATGCATGTATGCGCACTCCGAGCACGCATTCCAGCTGACGTGTGTAGTTACAAGGACACTTTTGGCATGGGATTTGATAAACTAGCCGTACTGATTAATAAATTAAGCTGTCAGTCGAGACTGGGGTAACTTAAGCGCACAACACCACGAGCCCACTCAGTGGGGTGGGAATCCGGATAACAGGAAATACGTTCAATCTGTTGGATTTCATTATTTCATATTGTGTATGCTTGATACGTTTGCTGGCTAGCATGTTTAGGAGCAAGTCGGCACTTAAAATGTGATGATCTTGAAAATCCCGACGAGGGCAGCGATCAGCCATCAGTACTGATAACGAACGAAGCCGCATTTCTTGCTATGAGTAGTCATTTGGACTTTAACCAGTAAACACAAATATGCCCATGGATTTGCTAAGAAAATTGAGGCTCTGCATTTCCGAAATTTTGGACAGAGTAAATGCAATGGCTGAGAGGTACTAAAAGTTATGCGCCTCTAACTTCTGACTGTGGGTTCCTTGCCCAGGTCTTTTGGATAAAGACAAATAAGATTTTAACTTGCTGGAAGCAGATATTACGTTTATGCACGGTCTGTTCTCAAAATTTTATATATGAAAAATTATGAAATTCGATAGCTCAAAAAGAGTACAGCGGAGAGTTTGGGCAAAACAGAGGCCTATCCTAAGGCTTACATGCGGTTAGTCTGATGTTTTTAAACCCAAACACAGGGGTTAGCCAGGTGTTCCTGCTAGCTGAATGTGCTTTGCTAATCGCAGCAAACAGACGAGCTCCAGAAAGAAGTCGCTATGAGGGCGACACGAGCACGGCTGCGATTTGCCTGGGAAGATGCAAGTAGCCAACAGTCCGGTTGACATCGAGCCAAATTGCCGAGTAATTTTCACACCAAGCATCAACAACGGTTATGAAATGAGGGGCATTAACGACTCGGGTACGGACCGAATAGCAATCATCGAATTAAATAAGGCCCCCCGGTAATCAACACGTGGACTGCAAAATATAGTAGGCGTGTGGTGGCCTGGCATCCATGCCATATAACTACTGCGTCCCTTGTGCCCCCCCTATTACCCTTTTCTGAGACTGTCTCTTAGGATGAGTTCGAGAAAGAAACTGAAACGTCAGGCTAATAAAGGTCTTGTTCAAGTGATCATGTCTTCTTCCTCATAAGAATGGTTTCCTGGCCAGATCTACAAGTTAGCTCTCAAACATTATTTCCTGTTGGTGCAGGACATTTAGGGGTAATTATAAACGTTATTTTAAAGTTGAAGTACAATCAACAACGACGAAACAAAACTAACCAGTCAAAAGTTGAATATAAATTCTCAAATACGAGCCGTATATCTGTGTATAATCAGCACGATATCTATAGGGTCTTTTGGGTTCTGCATATGGGAAACATAGGAATGATACTTGGCAGTTCTTCCGTGGCAAGTAACGAGGACCATCGCCCTCCCATAAGGTGGTCGCGGTAAGGCTTCGGGAATAAATTTGTTTGTACTGAAGGGTACCGTATAAGTACCTTTATGAATGTTAAATAATACAATTTACAATACAATACAATACAATTTAGCAATTCATCTACGTTTACCTCTCCTCCCACAAACTTCGGGCTCAAATGACAAGGTAAAATTCAGAGGTTTGGAAATGGACATAATGCAAGGAGTCATTCGCTAGCGGAGGTCTTTACTGGCGTATGTTCTGCATTCCTCCATCATGAGAGTGTTTAGGAGACGTCCGGACACATCTGTTAAAGTTCAACCACAACTCCTCAAACCCCACATCAGAGCAACTATAAACATACTACTATCTTGATGTCAATACATCGTTTTGTTTGAATGACCTTTGACACTGCTGCATATTTCATGGTGCAAATGCAATGAGCGTATTGTTTGCTGTTATTTCGCAAATGTCACACCTTAAAATTTGTTTCATTATCAGTTTTGCGACTTGCACAGTAAAACTACCTGTAAAATCTTTGCAACTGAATTGCTTTTCATGCAGACCTGTACCATTTAACTGACGTCTAACGACACAGAAAGTAGTTTTCAGAAAGAGGGCCCGCACAGGACCATGGCAGCCTGTTATTTGGCAACTTTTCACGTCGCAACTTTTACTGCGTCATGATAAATCCTGCATGTTCGAATGTGTAGGATGCGGACACTGAACTCTAAATCGGAGCTGAATCCCATCAAACGGCAGTTCAGATTCCTATTCAAACCTCCTGGGAATTAAACTAGGGTAGTGAGTTTACAAGATTCTCGTGGTCGAACTTAAAAACACATCCTAACTTTACAATTTTTTCAGATGTAACAATAGCCTTCCTATACTTGTCTCAGCTTCTGGTTTTCAAAGAACCTATACGAATGTTATCGAAAAACGTAGCACTAATTTTGTGAAAAACGAACAATCAACAAAACCAAATATTAATTGCTTTTGTTCATTTGAACTCACACTCCCCCTCCAACAAATACAGTATTTATCGAGCATAGAAGTAATTAAATTTAAAGCGGAAAATTTTATTAACAAACTGAGTGAATTTTCTGCTGGGTTTACCTAACGAGTTTGTTCCTTAAATGCATATCACAAAATATATACTTTTATGGCAAAGAAAAACTCAGTTTCCTAAAACTACATCAATGTCACACAGAATTTTCCCACTTAATCAAATATGTTTTGCTCCTTCATATCATTAATTCAATGAAGAATGGTTATCGAAAAGATCTAGTAGCGTGAAAAAGGTTGGTAACAGTGTGAGGGGTAAATAAGCAAGAAACGGTGTGACATTTTCGAAGCTTATTTTCGTCCCTATAACCCCGGTAGTTAAAATGGTCTTTAAGGCTTGCTTTTCTGGTTCTCTCTGTCTTTTTGTCGTACTTCAGATATGTTTACCCGAAGAGCCATTGTGAAATTGCCCTTCAAAGAAATAACACCTCATCACCTATGCGAACTACAACGAAGGCAGAAATCAGCAAAAGGACAACCGTGTATGTTTTTTCTAACTGCCAACTGACACCTGAATCAGTTAGTACCTGGTATATGATGGGCAAAACAAGGAAGGTTAACGAAAACTCCACTACAACTGTTGTCAGCTACCCATTACTTCTTTTCAAAATAAAATATAAACAGGACAGATTTGCTAATCAGCTCGTTATTTACAATTGGACTGTTTTGCAGCTGGTGCCTAAAATTGAACTGGCTTGGCATCGGATAGTCATTTTGGGAGTTTTAGACTGACGGCTTAAGAAATCCGGCGTGGGCACGCAGCCTACTGGTTCATTATTGGTGGCTTCCATACGTTGCAGTAGGCTGGGTGAGTAACTTGACCCAACTGTGAATAAACACATAGCTCACAATTGGAACCTGGCCATTCAGATGATTAGAACGTTAACTGTTCTCAGGCCTCGAATCTTTCCGATGCCATTGCGTTGCTTTAAAAATCAAAATTTAATGCTGGAATTCCAGGAGTGTTTTCGAGCAAGAAAGAGGAGTTATGTAAATTTCAGCGCTCATAAAAGTGGCCTTCATCGAGCTGTCTTGAAGGGTTATTGCGTTGGAACACGACAGGAAATAAGCCAGACACATGAATCCCCATTTACTTTGTCGTCATTCCTAACCTTCTATTTTATCTTTAGACTTCTGGTTAGACCTGTGCGATAGAAGAAATGTGAAATTGAAATAAACTTTCTTTTATTACCTTCATGTTAAATAAAAAGGTCTTCAAGGTGTGTAAGGTAACAAGGTAAGGCATTCTATTTAAAATTCGCATATTTAGACCAAAATAACGAGTAATAAAAAATGGATCTGTTTTTCTGCGAAAATGCCTTTTGAGGAATTAGTTGCGACAAGTAATTTCCTACAAATCCTAATACTGCAACTCTACTTCTATGCATAACTGATATTTGATTTTTCCTCGGTGGATGCACGAACAGTAGCACACAAATATATGTATATTCAGTTTACTTCAGTTTATTTGGTGAGGGTGATAGGCAACACCTTTGAAAATCCTCTTGTTTAGATACCGGTGTGTCATATACATACGTGTACGTACTCATAACAATTTACACTACACAAAGGGTATTTCCAAAATATAAGTAGCATTGTTTTTACAAATAACGTATGTCTGGAGTTGACGTGGTATTACTTCGGGTTAAAATCGTCGATGGAAAACAAGGGACATATATAATTATCCAAGCGATTCTTGAAAAGCTGTAGGGACTTCGCCTCCAAGAATGATTGCAGGAAATCATTCCACTGCTTTACTACCCGTTGCGTGAAGAATTCAGAGCGGAGGTTTAGCCTGGACATTTTCGTGCGCAGCTTCATTTCATATCCACCAAGAGGAGGCGAGAGATGCCAATGAAAAATGTCCTCAAAGCGCAATCCTTGCTCAAGGCCGTGTATAATCTTGTAACCTAAGATAAGATTACCTAGTTGCTGCCTGTAACTGAGAGGGAATACATTTAGGCATTCCAGTCTTTCTATATAAGGGTGGTATTTTAGACATCCTACTAGCTTTATTGCACGATGTTACAATTTTTCGATATAAATTTTGTCTTTTGCAAGCCTTGGCCGCCGTGCGTTTTTTTCCATATTCTAGGTGAGGTCAAACGAAGGTGCCGTAGACTTTACCGAAGATGTCTTCATCGAAAGATACAAACGCCCTTTTGATAGCTTGCAGTACTCGCATAACGATGTTGGCAGCTTTGACGCATTGCAATGACGGCCTCACCTTGCTCTGTATCCAAACACAGAGATCCTTTCGTGAAGATTCAACGAAAATTTGAGTGTCGTTCCGGTAATATTTCCTCACGTTGTCAGTTCGAAGATAATTAGTTGGACACAGGTGGAGAATGGCACAATTTTGCACATTGAAATCAAGGAGCCATTTCTCGGACCATGTTTGCAGTCTGCGCAGATTATTTTTTAGAGCATTCTGATCGCTCGGGTATTTAATGAATTGCCAGAGCTTAACGTCATCGGCAAACATGATCTTACCACAGTCCAGTTTCTGAAGACTGTCATTTACATAAATGAGGAAAAGAAAGGGACCTAGAACGGAGCCTTGAGGAACTGACCACGTTCACCCAGTCAGATTTATCGTCTCCAATACAGACGCGTGCTTTTCAACCGATCAGAACTAACTTCATCCAGTTATCCCTCGGAAATACTGTCAGGTTTCGTCACTATCAGCCGTATTGACAAGTTAGGTTTCCGCGGAAGCATCAAGTCACATTGCGGCCAAATCTTCTTTCCAAATGTTTCTGCGTCTCTTTATTTGCGGTTGTGGAGATAGGAGCGCACACATGCAGATAAAAGCAATATGGGAACCTAACCCTAGTGATGGTTGTGAGTTCACTTCTCTTATGAGTCCTTCTTCTTTACTGAAAACGAGATCCAAGCAATTTGATCGTTGACCTTTGCTCAGCCTGGTTCCGAACACTATGTGCTGGGTGAGGTATTCGTCCAGGTAAAATTTTAGTAGTTTATAGTCGAAGGACGTTGATGCGGCATTTACTGTGGGACTTTTCCAATCTATGCCAGGTGCGTTGAAGTCAACCAGGAGTAATAAATTTCCCTGCTGTCATATGAGTTTCAATGTGTTTATCATTCCAGTAAAGGTGTTAGCAGAATTCTATAAAGCAATTAACAAGAGACGACTTTGAACGTCGCCTCTACGTATTTAAGATCCACGAATGAGCGCGACGCTTCAATAAAACCTCTAACTTTGCGTCGCGTCTCGCACCTGCCTTATCTCGAGACGTGAATATGCGCTCCGGAAAAGCCACTCTGATTTTCCTCATCTTGCACCCGATTGCCGCTAGAAAGTTTCAGAGCATAATTCATTGCACCATGACTAAGCCCTTCAGAATTTAAAACCGCTTCATGAAGACTGTCACGCCCTACGAACGTGTCTATTCGATAGGTCTTGTTCTACGTCAGAGATGGGATCTTAATGTAAGCAGTCGGGATAACGGAAATAAAATGAAAAAACACGACCCACAAAATCACAGGCGTCGAAAACAATTAGCACATTCCGCTTTCTACCAGGAGCTAGAAGACCCCCTAGAGGTGAGGTGTTTAAACATTGCGCTAATCGTATTTTTACCTGTTGACAGGCCTTGTAGCAAGTTCTGTCTCAGGGATCAATCATCTGGTAACTATACTGTAGCGTCTAAACAACGAGTGTCCTCAGTGCACCAGAATAACCAAGTCAAGACCCGAATAGCAGGAGAAAGACCCTTGAATAAAAATCCCCGTACTGCAGGTTGCCCTGTGCTAAACTCTACGAGTGCTACCTAATCCTGTATCTTAACCCTAGCACCAACTCAACCCTGGCCCTAAATTGCCTGGTATTTGGCACTAAATCATCTGTTTTACGGGGAAGGTTCCTGATCCCATGTCCCGCCCTATTTTTTAACAACAGGTATAACTTTTTTTAAAGAAAACTATGGAAATTTAGTAGGCAAGAAGAAGACTGTTGGAACACCGGAACCACTTCTTCATTCATCCGAATTCTTGAACTTGTACAGAAGTCCATCGTCAGAGGTAATTCGGCAACAAAACAAACCACAGGTATAGGGGGTAGAAGCCACTGAAATATCAGTAATGTCAACCCGGAGGTTCTGTATATAAGATCGCAATATCGATATATCGATTGACTAATGTCTCATCAGATGTCCAGGATTCAATCAATTCCCCGCTTGTCAGGCTTCTCACGTGGGCGATTATCTGTGTGGCTGTGAAGTTAAACTCGTAACCCCTTCTTTCAGTGTGTGCAGCCACGTGTAATAATCCGTCACCCAGTCGCACAGCTAGCTTATGTTCGTGTATGCGTCATCCGAGCATGCGTTAAATGTGACCGATGTAGTTACAAGGACAGGTTAGGCATGGTATGTTCTGCCTATTTTAATAGCCGCTCTGCGGCTCTTGGCCGGGCTCAAGAGTCAACCCCAAGGCAGAACGAGGCGAGTGAATCCCGCACCCGATCGCTGAGCGGCCATACACTAAAAAACAAAATTTTTGATACGGGAATATGTTGCATTCTATGGAAAACCAAGCTAGTTTCTCTCTCTCATGTTCGTTCTTATGGCATTGCTCCCGTATTTTACCAATTGCATTTCCTTATTATATAAAATTGATTTAAAAAAACACACAGAGGCACTATGGATTTTTGTGCATCGGAAACACCCACCTGCCTATGTACAGGTTTGGGCGTAGAGGTGTTGCATCTTTGGACAAGCTTGGCTCGGGAAAGGCGCTGGAAAGTTTTTATCTATCAACCGCCATTTTCCTGCCCTCGTCTTAAAATGGCATTATATGAAGTACAGGCTAAAAAATCTAACACTAACTGGAGCAGCTTGCAGCGCATTTTATGCTGTCCGATTTAATGCTAGTTTGTGTTTTAACACTTAAAAACACTTCTGCTCTATCTGAAAGAGTTTCCTTTTGCTTATGTGTTTATAACACTTCAGGTTCCACGGTTTTGAGATCTCCGGTCTGGCTATCACTTGTCCTTCTTTTTTATGGATTGAATTAAGTTCAGAGCCCATAGTTCCGTTCATTCGCATTGCCTTAATAACATGAGTATGTTTTTAGAGTTACCATCAAGCCACTTTGAGACTGGATATTTTGGAAGTTACTAAGAAGGGCACATAAACCATTTTGTAGCATACTAAAGAAAAATAAGAGTTCATGGTCATTGCAGTTATCCTCGAAAATGTTTTTTGCCCATCTAATTATAACACTCTTGGGGCCTTACCAACGTAGGTCATCAAATGACATAGTTGGAATGACGCGTGTTCGAAAGTGGGTGGACATGTATAGAACATAGATAAACGCTTGGGCGGAAGGAGGTGCACTCCCTGGAACAAGAAGTATAGCTTCATTACTTAAGGATCCGCACGCAAAACCAATCAACAGAGCCAGTCACATAAAAGTGTGAGGGTCACACAAAGGGTGTAGTATTTATGGGAGGTAGTTCCCTGCCCTTGCATAGTTTTCACAAATAGCAGCTTACAAGCTCGTTGCCAATTGTCATATTTGATGAGAGGATGGCTCATTCACCAGCATCAAGGCAGTAATTGCAGCAATTTCAGCCCTGGTATTGATTATTGGTGCGGTATTTACTAGAAAATTTGGCTCGCTGATGCTATCCACACAGTGTGTGCCCGCAGGCTCACTGTGAGCTCGGTTAGTCTGCGCAGACGAAGTCTCGACGCTAAATTTGGGGTGGGGAGGTCATTGCATTTGGTAATGGACTGCGGGTCGAAGAACACGACTCAAACCTCTCATGACTATCACCTCTCGCGGCCTCGTCGGACCCGAAGGCATGGCTGAATCCCGGTGAATGGGCCGTGAACTGCCAGCTGATTTTATTCATCCTCACTGTCACCTAGTGTTCGGTCCTTCGCATCAAAAATAAACGCCCCGTTTCTCAGACCTATTTGATACGTCCACAACTGCATCAAACCCAGTACAGTACTCGAGGCGTTTTCTGCCGTGACAGTAGGCCTTTAGCCTAATCACTTTACACCTGGTATTTGCCTCTGTACCACTCTATGTACAAGTGATATGAGAAGGTGACTGACGCCCTCTGTAGCATTCTTGACATAGGGAGCAAGTGCCGAAAGTTGGCGATGATGCGGCCTGGTCCCTCATTGCGTTTGCGCAGTCCTTTGTGGACAAAGTTGCGTGCTCTGACCACCCATCGGAGGTACTGTCAAACGGCAACCTTGTCATCTCGCTCACCGCAGTGCGTTTAAATACGCCAATTTCGTACCATTACACAACTGCTTTTATTACTGCTTTTGGGGTTGGTTTTCGAACTCATGACTTGCGCCTTAGGTGTACTTTCACTACATACTTAAGGTCGCCAAAATGTTTGTGACAGGCGAGGTAAGTGATCAAATCTCACTCTGCTAAGCTTCTTCTTGGAACGCGATTTTGTTTTTATCGGAAACATATCCAAATTGTTGCCCAATTTTTAAAATTTTTCAACTCCCTGTTAAACAGGGCAATCAGTCCTAGACCAGACAACTTTTCTGAACTTTTCGCCTGCCCATCCTGATGACAGTTATTCCAACAACCAAAAGGCTTCTGGTAGTAAAAGTAAGAATACTCAAAGTTTTGGCGCAATGGTGTGGCAGGCGTTTGGAAAGCTTCATAAAATTTGGCGTTAACAAACGGGGTAATATAACTTTAGATAGTTAACACATGAGGTACCTCATGTTCGTCAACAGCTATGAGGGTTCAAAATGACACTTGTATGAGCTGCCGAGTTGACGTTGCCCTGTCGTAGCAGTATATATAATGAGCACGTTCCTTAATTTATCATAGGACTTTTTAATAGATCGGCGAAGCATTTCCACGTACTTGTAAAGTAACCTTTGACTGGATCATATACATACGGTTTCTTAATTTGCGACATTGCATGGCTCATGGCGGGCTATGAATATTTTAATGTTCCGTACGTATCATATTGACAGTCAGACAGATAGTCGATAAAACCAGCGGAACGAAGTTCCGAAAGCAGCTGTAAAAAGGGGAAGTTTGACTGGGACAAAGAATTATATTCACCAAGAGTGATGAATTTGCTCTGGAGCCAACAAGATCTGACAAGAATAGATAAAGGTAGCGAACGCTCGGGAGGGCCGTAGGTTGGGAGCTACAATAGCGTCACGAGCACACAGCTGCTTATATTAACAGCGCTTGCTCTTACACCGATGTTTCTTCCTTTTGCGATGATGGCTCGGTGGCATACGCCGGCGTCATTACTGGTGTCCTCACGGGTGTCGGTTATTAGTGTTATAACTACTCAGTCATTCCTCTCGCCAGTGCTCTCCTCGAACGCAGTGTTCATGCTTGTGCTCCACACATTAAATTGCCCAAGTCGCAGAGAGTACACTGGCGGATATTCCTTCAATTTGCCATACCAGATGTCCGAATGGTCGAATAATTAAACCACTGTCAAGGACACCAGTTAAACAAACCAACGGTTATAAACCGAAAG
Source organism: Schistocephalus solidus (assembly GCA_017591395.1). Classification (NCBI taxonomy): domain Eukaryota; kingdom Metazoa; phylum Platyhelminthes; class Cestoda; order Diphyllobothriidea; family Diphyllobothriidae; genus Schistocephalus; species Schistocephalus solidus. The sequence goes on along the minus strand of WEDG01009993.1, from coordinate 25,452 downwards.
TCAAAAATGGAAACAGTTCTCGATCTCAAGAAATATTAGCCGAAGTTTAAGATGCCTTCTCGAGTAAGAAGGTTTACTAAGGTGAAGTTGTTCTGTCAATTATCTTGCAGCATAATTCGAAGATATTTCAGACATGCCAGGATGTTAACTTTTTACTGAACGTTTTACCGGGCGTCTTTAAAACCGCACTGTATAAAAAAGGAATACTTCGTTGATTTTTTTTCTACGGATTTTAAATGACCTGATAAATTCAAGTTCATTTTATAGAAAAGGAAACCAAAAATATTCTTGCTTGCATACATTTGATAGTGAATCACATCTTCTTCAAATTTTATACTCAAAGAAAAACTGCAGTTCAGTTTTTAAATTTTTTTTTCCAATTATGAGGTTATTTAAGACCGTATAACGTTTATTCAAGTCACATCGTATTTGTTCGTTTATTAATGTCCCTCACGAAGCACACAACTAATTACAAATTCCTTGCAACATTTTATGAGCACTATATGGAATCTTCTTAATGGCAAAGAGGAATATATGCCATTCCTTACATGGACGGCAAATGCAATGGTAGATCGTGATCAAAATCTTTCAAGAATTTGGAAACTTTTAAAACCCCAAATCGGTCTTTCTCCTGAATGTAAAAGTTGAGAAAAAACTGCTCTGCTATCAAATTAGTAGACAGAAGGTTTATGCTTGCATTTTCTATAAAAAATATGTTTGTACTGCAAGGGAATCGGAAATCAATAAAAGATGCATACTACTTAATTAGTGATTGTTTACTAAGTACACTTTTCACAGGCGGCCGCAAGGAGGTGCATTCAAAAGCCGGAATCCTGGCGTATACGGGTATGACATAGGATTGTGCCACACGATCATCTGTATTACAAGCCCACTTGAGTAATATTTTCTCATTGAAAACGCATTTCAGAATTTCGGTAAACATTTCCTGAGATTAGTCACCACAGCAGGGTTTTCACTACCTGTGATAACTTGCTCAGCTGAGCCATGCTTGCGACAGGCTCTTTAAATACGTATGGTCCACACTTATCATGTGGGTTAACTTACTGCAGAGTAGCATCGATGGTGCTTTGCATGCCAAAAATAGAAGTGGTTTTTGCAACTGCAAATTACCTATCAGTTTAAACAAACGAGTGAGTCGTAAAGTTTGGATGCAAAGACATAAACAGTCGCATTCTACTTTGATCAAAACCACCCATCGTCACCGATTATAGGCTGATTAGAGCCTGGAAGTATGCGTCCTCGTTGAGTGCCAGGAAGGACTATCAGTGAGCTCATGGTTGCCCTTCTGCGTCAGGCTTCAACGTTTTATTGTATGCAAGTAAAAAATAAGCACAGTGGCGATGACATCAAATAGACTGCGCGATTGTTGCGCCAGCAATAGTAACTGCACCGACCTACGAGTTTCGCTTCATTGAAGACAACATTAAACTAAAGTCGCCTGCTATTGCGGGTACAACAATTATTGATAGGTAAGATCAAACTCTTCACCCCGTGATCAGCTTTAACCATAACAATTATATCTTCGAGTAATTTTTCGAAGACTCTATGTGATACTCATGTTTTACAGATCCCCATTTTCTTTACGGGTAATCCCGCTGACCGAACAATGGCGAAACATATACCGTTTTAGAATGTGCGCATGCAAGTGACTAAGCTATGCGTTCAATTTTGAGATGGTGGAATTGTGATTCTATTTAAAGCCAACCTTTGTAATAATGGAGGTATAGAAACTACTTCAGTTACAGCTCTATTTCTCATTTACGAGCATTGAAAACTGTCCCATTGTGGCGCGTTCCATAGTTTGACTTTATTTTTCAACTCAATGACATTTTGTAATAGGTTCTGTTAATAGCTAAAGCACTAGGACCGTTTAATATCATCTAGTTATGTGAATGTTGTCGTGTTGCATCCCAGTTAGAAGTTGCACCAATTCCACATGGCGTCTTTCTGGGTGTTCCTCGCGCTTTCTTGTTTTAACGGTTGTTGCTGGCTTTTGAATAGATCTCTCTACATTGACGGAGGCCACGAAGAAAAGAAAAATTTCAAAAGCCATGAGAAGACACGCACTAAAGTTAATATCTGCCGTAAACATACGTAAACCCTGTGCTACTCAAGAGGAAGTCACCTGCAACTATCGGCCGATGCCGTGCTTGTATGTCCGACCGTGAAGTTGTTCTCTAAATCAAGTATACTGGTATCCTCAGGTACGCCCAGTTGTGGTGTATTACTTCACCGGGTACGTACGGTTGTGCTGTATTACATCACCGTAGAGGACAAAATGGTTCATTAACTGTCTCTACGGGTAAGTGTATGCGTGTTTTTGGTTATCTGCGAGTTTCTCCAAGAGCTCAATCGACAAGGGCTGCATCCAACATGATAGATAACATGAGAGACGTAATCTCATGCCACCGCATAGTCTCTCAGAATCAGTGGGCGATACCGATCCCTAAAGGACCTGGACGTACGGTGACAACCTTCGACAGCTTGCTAATATATGAAAGCCCTCTCCAGAACCATGGCTCAACTTTCAGTGGTCTTTGGGTAACGCGAAGTCAACCATTCTGCTTTTAAACTCCCTCCTGGTTCTGCCCTCCGGTTAGCAACAGAACAATCAGTTAATGTAGGCAAACTGGCCCTGTACATGGTTGCATTAACTCTGATGGCAATCCGCAAACATGGGATTGATTTGTGCCACTCAAACTGGCTGCAAAAGGCTTACGAGAATGAGGTGGGTGACTTGATCTATTCTTGGTGGGTTATTAGTTTCGATCTGCAGGCGTGCTGTTTTGCTCACGACTCGTCAACTTATCGACGTGACAGCATAATCAAGGTTGTGATTTTTTCCTGGTCCATAAGCAGTTAGGATATAGCCATTTAAAAAACCCTTTCCTAGACAAGCGATATTTTCCCTAATGTTAGCTCCGCTTGGCGGCACAATTACAAAAACAATCTTAGCCCCGAAAGTCAACTGTTCACCTAAATTTATCCTGTCCTTGAGGCGCATAATTTGACTGTGGATTGTGATCACTTGCAGATGCGCCGCGCCGCCAATATTGAAGTCGCGGACAGTTAAACGGGTTTGGAGGGACGGATAACGTAGAGCAATACACGCCATATCCCACATTCTGTCTCAGGTGAAATCTCAACAGTTGGGTGACTGAGACTTATGGTGGTCGTTCTTCCTAAATGCATAGCAGGTTTCATTCGCGTCGTTTCCTGCCTGCTACAGAGCATAAATATTTCCACCGTGTAGGGTCATACTGAAGCTTCTTTTGTGAAACCTGTGTGTGTTTGGCATATTAGTTAGAGATCACATTGTGTTATTGGCTCCTCTGTACCCTGTTGTCCCCCGATTAACTTTCCATAATCTACCGATGAGAGTAACCTGAAAGAGCAGTGTCACTTCTGCTTCGTGAATCCGGAATTCAGAAGAGAGTTGAATAAATAACGAAAAGGCTATACAAGGCTTCTTCGGATAGCGTTGTCAGTATATGGACACCAAAGGATATGAAGGCTTAGTTTGCAGTTCCTATATTACTGATGCAGGAACACACAGAAATTCTAGCGATCAGTTGGCGGACCTCTGAGAATTTGAAGGAAGTTCTTGGGTAGAATATTTTAATACTTTATACTGTGTTCTAGCTTAAGGTAGCTTTGATTTGTGTCTAAGAGCTATTCTGATCTCTGACCGCGCAAGTGACCACAAGTGAAACCTGGCGGAATGAACACAGCGAGCTGGGTCAAGTGGAAAGGGTCAATCACTTCGTAGGATTTTAATTTTAATCAAGTCTCTTTGTTTGGGGAGTTCGAAATCTTCTGTTTAAGTGGCTGAACTCGTAGGTTAACTAAGATTATAGCAACTTGTGGATTCTCTTTATTCCTTATTTTTTTTAAAATTTGGGTAGTGATATAAATCGGTGAACCTTCTAACGAAAGAAAGATTGGTTAGCGCTATAGATTTCCTGTAAACTCATCATTTGCCTCCACTTAACGCAAGACAATGCAGACTTAATCGCGAAACTCTCCCTAAATGTGAGCTGATTAATGTGCTTGGTAAGAAGACAAGGACTACACCACTGGAATCTCGCCGATTTATCCGATTTATTTACTTCACGTCTGCCGACGACCTGTGGAACCGCCGTCAAAAATGTACCTAATAAAGTTTCGTGCCATCTCCCAAAAAACTTCTTTTCTTCGAATTAGACTTCTTGGGGTGTCTATTTTCCCATATATAATTCTTGAGAACCCTGTCTGCTCAAAGTACTTGGCTACCGCGTTCTCCTGTACTATGGAAACTGTGGTCCTATTTGCTTGACAGTGAACACCCGCTTCCACTTTGGTGCCCTCCAAACATCGGAAATAATTCTGTACATTGCCCAGTGGAGAGAAATAATTTGAAACGCGGACAGAAGTGCTCATCTCTGCTTTTGCAACTTGAAATAAGAGAGGAAGCGGGCAATGGAGGGTAGCAAAGAAATACTGTACACAGCATTTCGGCAAGAGGTAATGGACATCACGTCGGGGTGGCAAAAGTACTGAAGTGTAATTAGACTAGAAAGTGACTGTGACCCATACTGAAGAGGCCAAAAGGCGACCAGCCCGGCAGCTGAAGAGCACATTCAAACAGTAGTGTTAAATCGTTAGACGATTTATCATACGAACAGCATGAATACTAAGTAAAAATCAAGATGTGAGTTTCGCCGATTTCATGCCACTGCACCTGATAGCTGGAAAGGTCTATTTAAGGCTGGCAACAGCTGATGGCATGCAAAAGTACTTTTCGACATGCATACAGGGACCTTCAGTGAAATGTCCAGAGGTGGCAGAAAGAAAGTTGTTTGCGGTAATATTAAAGCTTAACGGCTGAATAGGGGAAGGAGTGTAACGTGGAATATGGTATTAGAGTTAACGCCTCCTGCTAAAATAAGAGCAGCGCAAGGACACGAAAACCCGTTAGCTAACAGAGTAACCCCAAGATATAGGAGTGTTTGGATATGGTTGAGGGTTACAAAAAGCCCACCATCAAAAGGAAAATAAAGCCAAAAAACGGGCTTTTGGTACTACGTATGAGGTAATTTTCTAACGACCCTGCTGCAGAATACTCGAAGTCACCTTTTAAATACCAAAATCCGAAAGCTTCTTGGGCGGGACGGCCAACGCAAGGGTTATTATTATCCATGACCTCAAGGGAATTAAAGACTAGCAACGAGAAGTGCGAAGAATTGGAAGATGCTGAAACTTTCCGAAAGGCGTGTGAAGCTAAAACAAACTCACAGCTATCAACTTTGATAAAACTGACTCCAAGAAGAGGTATCTGCAGGCAAAAGTGAAGAATCTGACGGGGGAGTACGTTGAGAGCTTCTAGGGTAAGAACCCCCAAATCGATAACAAATACCGAACCTGATAGAACACTAGGGTATCCAGTCGCATTAATACGATAATTAACTGCAAAATCCTGACAAATTCATGCGCATACGGCACCCGCGTAAACGTCGCCAATTTGAAATCGGCTGCAACCTTTATGGCCTCGGAAGCCGCAACGGCTGCAAGGACGCGTATTTATCTTGCAGGGAGTAACCCACAGGCGGAAGGGACATCTTAATTAGCCGAAATCCTCCGTTTTCTGCTGCCTATTGTAGTGAAAAACCGCTTTTAGTGAAGAAATGGGGGCTGGCACCAAGGCCCGGGGCCCTGGTCTAAGAAGCTCTGGGTACAGCTGGTTGTCGAGGCCGCACGTGAATCGTGAATAGCTGATCAGCGTGCTAACAGCCAATCAGGGGCCGGAGAGGCAGGTCCTCTGCCAATCAACGGTCCACGTGAAAAAGTATACGGCGTGTCGGCCTGCTGACACGCGTGCGCTCTGAGTGGACAGCGTGAGGGCTCACCTGGAGTCGGCGCGTGGGCTGACCGAGCCGCATGGTAGCTTGGCGCCGTTTGTCACGTGTGGGCGTGTGCTCCAACTCGCACAGTTTACTCTCAGCGGACTAGGAAGCTATGCCTCTAGTGAATGGTGAGTATTCAAATACATAATTGTGCTCAAAGAGACCGAGGTCGCAAATTTTAAAACTTCCGGATCGCAGTCAGTTTTTTACATTTTTGCAGTTAAGGAAACTTAATCGGGATTTTAAAGCGCGAATTTTTTTTATTCACTTCTAGTCAATGACTTTGAGGGCCTATTCTTTCATTGGCTTACTAGTCATTTTACATCCAAAGTAAACCTCCCTCGAAAAAGTCTATTTATCTTATGTGGCCAAACAGAGCGACCAACTGAGGGCTAACTGAGCACTTCCCTCCATTGTGCTCTTTATCTTTATCTTTAGTTAAATAAGCAGCGGTTGCGGCCCCGAAGGTTCCTTATCTTTTGTTCACCCCGCCTATATTTCGGATACGCCATGTTGTCGATTACATCGTTTTGGATATATTTTTTTTCCAGACACGGATAGGCTCATTCGAAACAATTAACATCTCTAATCCCATATGGACCACCAGTTTTATTATCTAAATTTTAACAGATGTAATCTCACAGTTAAATTATGCCATATTTGGATCCATTTTCAAATTTGTGCTGGATCCTGTGCAAGTGCCTTGCAAGGCTTGTGAGCCACTAAATCTGTTGATGTTTTTATGTCGTTTACCTCTAGAAAGGCTGTCGGGAAATCTTAACTTCGATTGAGGTAAATTTGAATTATTTCCTCAATAGTATATAGTACCCACTGGGTTGATACCTGCATTGGCACATGCGCGGCTATCATAGAAAGTGGCCACGTCCAGGAACACACTGAATACTGCTTTTTGTGTCTATGTAATGTACCGACAAGAAGATGGTTATTCGAGGGCACCGCATTAATATGGACGCGGAGTACTCGTTCCTTGCCGAATCCGGTTGACATTTTTGCTCAATGGATATGCTAAGTAAACATATTTGGCCCAAAGTCTTGTCCACTCACATGAAAATACGACGAGCATAATGAAAAATTTTTCTCATCGGAAATAAGTTATTACTGCAGATATCTAAAACAGCGCAGCCAGCTATTTTGGGGAAGAAACAAACCAGCGTTTTTACCGTCTCCATTCTAAAATTAAAAAGAGGAAAAACCCAGACAATAACTGAGTTTCAGGAAAGTACACCTATAGTCATATTGCTGTTTCTGTCCATCCACACAAGGATAATCTGAAGAGTCAGTCTTGGTTATTATATCCATAATCCCTCTTTGATAAAACAGGCGTTTTCAGTTATACCTCATCTGACCATCGCAATTGCGCAAATTGTCATAAAAGCTTAGCATTCGTTCACGGCCAATTAGTGCATTCCCGCATTTATCTTGACTGAAAATCTGTTATCTGATCGATCGCTCGAAGGATTTGTTCAGTGCCCACACAATGATCTGGATAATCCAGATACGTCGAGAAAAATACCTGGAGATGTCATTGATGAAGCTCGCTACGTGATGACAGCTGAAGGGGTAGACACACGAAGAGTTCAGATTGACAAACATCAGTTTTTCAATACTTCGTCATCAAGCCACTACAAGTACATTAGGAATGAACTTTGTGGTTTATATCAGTTCTTAGGGGTATGGGTAGTCATACTCTTCTTTCCTACGCCGCATGCATGACGGAGTCGGTGTGTTGAGGACTTTGGGCTGGGAGTGAAGGGGGAGGGATTCGGGGTAGGCTGTGGGCGATGGCTGTACGTCAAACACGCGGAGCTGGTGTGACTGTTATCAGTGGTCAGGGGCGGCGGGCGCTTACCGCCTGGAGTCCGTCGGGGAAGACAGACTGCCTTAATCAACGCTTTCTGACAACAGAGCGCTGGATTCGCTAACCGAATCGCCACTGCCTCGGCTGTCGCTAGCATTGATGATTTAGCAGTCTTTAGAGTAGTGTGCTGGTTCCCGATAGACAAGCTGAAAGGCTTCTTTGGCGTCAACTTGGTGGTTTTATCAATTAGATGTGCGAGGGTTGAACTTGAAATCGATCGATTTCCAATTTTACCTAGACAGGCGGGTATGCGTTCGCGTACCCTCTGCGTACAGACACCTCGTCATTCGGCCAGTTTATCCGGCTCCGCAGAGCAAGTGAATGAATAAATACACATGGTTGTGACCTGCAACGACAGTCGGTCTTAACCCTCGTAACCGTAGGAGGGAGTGTTTGTGAAGAATAAGCGCTTGAGAGTTGGCTGCCGGGAAAAGCACTCTTGATACACTCTTGTAGGTTTCGCTTGGACTAATTCGCTTGCTGGGTCTACTAGAAAAAGGCAGCCTCGTAAATAAGTCTTTATTTTCTGCAGTTGCAACGGCAGGCTTTGTGGCCCACTCCGTAAAGTTCCGGACGATGAAGCAGTCTGGATAGCCATTTTCAGCGGAGTGAAATCTATAGCTGCTGGAGCTCTGCTTCAACAGTTTCAGGAGGAATAGATGCGTTGCACTCCGACCCGCCAATCCCTGGACTAAAATTTGGTTATAGATTAAAGTTAGGAAAATTCATGAAAATTAATGTATGATCCCGTCCAGGTTTTCATTCGGAATATATTGCATCGTGTAGAAGGACATCGAGGAATGCGGTCTCGTTGTTCACCTCAGTCTCTGCAGCAAACTGTTGTGAGGGTGAATCTTTTAAAAATTTGAACTAAACCATCGATCTCGGTGAGTAAGACATCAATCACCGCTTTTCTTTTGGAAAACACATCTTCCTATTGAACCGTTAGGTCATCTTGTCAGCGTCAGAGGCAGAAACGCAAAGCATATTCGCTTGTTTAACCGGAGTCAATGGGACGCATGGTCTGAGGAGATTCACTCAAATCCATTTTACCCATCTGTAATAACAAAGGCATCATCAGCAAATTGGTCATAATAATGTCCCTTATTTAGGAACGCATTCAGTTCAAATACTTCTAACGTCTCAAGGAAGATGCCACCTACAAGGGGTCGCTGATGGGGCTCCATTTCCGTTCGGTTTGATCTTTAAATCAATTCGTTAAATGGGAATTTTATCTTTACGATGTGTAAAACAAGATCTCCTTCAAAAATTCATATGTATGCAGAATTCACATTTTGCAAGGAAGCTACGCATAGAGACAATGGGTTGTGTCATTTTGAATATTAGAGCGTTCAAAATCAGCTGCTTTTTATAGACCCAGCAAACCTAGACGCATTCCGTAGACCGAGAGGTGAGGTTGAGATTGCAGGGACTATGCGAGTCAAATATTACGTGGATGAAGTTTCTCGCACCTTTGAGATTTGACCACGTGTAGTAGGCTGGAAATGTGCTATATTTTGCACTTCATAAAATCTGCGCACGGCGTTGTCTTAAGAAGCATTAAAAACTCTGCTTTTCTCACCGCAAACGAATTCTAGGCTGAACGAACTGAGGCGTCGGCCTCGCTTCGTCGAAACATCTTCCGCTCGCTGGTCTTTGTCATCTGATTAGTAGAGAATCGGATTTCTGCAGCGCTCGAGAAAATATTTTGCAGGCTTTACTTTCGCGCCGTGGCCCGTATGCGCGTCCAGCACCCGCTAGTCGCAGAGATGGTGGAATATGCTAACACCTCGATGCCCGTTCGTTTACTCGCTTCCGCCCTAATTCTGCTCCACATACGATGAGATTGATTGGCCACTGATGTAGTAATGATAAGTAGAAAGGATGCATGCGCTCGCCGTGAGTCCACGCTGATCGAAGTGATGAGATTTCCGCAGGCTTGCGGATTGAATACATTATTTGCCAGTCGACCGAACCACGTTTCAGCATGGATGAATAATTGTACACACATGGAAAGTGATTAATACCGAGTCTCCAGTAGATCCAGTAATTTTGTTTTGTATGAGAGAGATACACGAAGGAATGTTAGGACGAATAAAGGTTTGATAAAAATTGTTACAGCTTTGGTATCAAGTACTTCACGAATCGCTATGGAGTCCGTTCCGACACTCGGTAGCCTCAGGCAGCCTCAGGTGGAGCCACCATCGTTGCATGGCTGGCTGATGATGACTTTTTGGGCCGAAAAATGGCCATTCCAGTCAGCACATTTGTCGACAATGTTTCATCTGCGCTTTACTATTACTTTTGGCCACTTTACTGCGGCGAAACGCTGGCGCAGCTCGAGAGTGAGCCTCAGGGTGAGGGGAACGACGGAGTTCCTCAACGAGTTCGAGTACTCCGCCAGCAATCGGCGGATCCACGGCGAGAAAGTATGTACAGCAATATTTCGGCTGCGAATTAAAAAGCTCTGTATCGGTAGCTGATATTGACGGCGTGTATACCGCGGAGACCACATAGGCGAATTCGCAAAGTGACGCTCAGCCGCATTTCAATACCATCCATTCATTCACTGGTTCCGTCGCTGCACGACGCTACTCAAGTCTTACGAGATGGCAATCACACCACACCATGTATATCGAAAGAGTCGCGTGGGGCCGCTGTGAGTGCCACAAGATGAAGAGGGTGATTTTACGACTCCTGGAATCTCTAGTTTCCCGGCGATCTGGGTGGGTAATTCCGACTTCAAACGGGCAGCAGTGACATCTACGCTATACGCGGCTAGGACTACGTTCCACTAAAACTTGGCGTACCCGAGGTCCGCGGACGTTCCGCCCGTTCCGAGCATCCGGATACCGAAGGAGTTTCGTTCTCTGACGCAGCGCTGATCATATAACTATGATTCTGCACTACCTCGGTCAGATTTTATATTGTTTTTATAGGTATTTATATTTATTTAAGGTTTTCATAATGATATAACACCATCCTTCGGGATCCACGCCGAACAAGTTAAAATCCGTAACTTGTCCCATTTATAAGGACTCATGAATATGATCACAGATTCCGTTAAGTTGCTCATCCCCAAAATCGTGTTTGCTCTAGTTAAAACAAAAAAATGGGCGATCAAATTAGGATTTTCATTTCCCTAACATTGTTAAAGGGTATTTGCGTTTCTGACATGCTGTGGCACTTAATAGACAGGGGCTTCACTTCATCTTGTGCAGTCGACTATCAGTGCCAGCCTCATTTTATCTGATCCCTAAAAGGTTATGCTGGCAAGGTCAAAGTGACGGTACTTATTCATAGTTTTCAAAGAGCGAAGGGCGACATCTAAAATTGAGTGAAGGGGCTTGTCACTGGAACAAGGGCAGCTTGGCGGTTTGGATTCTCTCCTCTCTCTCTCTGCTCACTCTCTCTCTCTCTCTCTCCTCTCCTCTCTCTCTCTCTCTCTCTCTCTCTCTCTCCTGCTCTCTCTCTTTCTCTCCTCTCTCCTCTCCATATCTCTCTCTCTCCTCTCTCTCTCCTCTCTCTCTCTCCTCTCTCTCTCCTCTCTCTATATCTCTCTCTCTCTCTCTCCTCTCTCTCTCTCTATCTCTCTCTAAATGCATTCAGTCGGCAGTGCTAAATTCAGGCGGTCCACGGGTTGCAGACTTGCGTGCCTTCTGTGATCACGGTGGCTAATGAAGATTTACGTTATGGTAGACTGCAACCCTGGAATGGTACGTTTTAAAAGTACGTTCGTCATTATCCGATCAAGAGATAAGGCGTTCCGTTGTGTTGGAACTATTTTAAGTCGCGAATGATTGAAGCGTTTCTATAATCACAATGGAGTCGTCAACTTGGAGCTACAATTGGATTCCTATAGTCGGAAGTATCGCGTGAGAATTCTGAAATGTGTTTTCCGATTCAAACTATGTAACAGAAGTAGGGTTGTAACGCCAATTACCATACAGCCTAATCACGAAAATGGCTGAACAAAGGGACAGGGATGCCGCGGCTTTTGAGATGGGCTCTTTCCTGACCACCTACAAAAAACAAATTCATAGCGAGGTGAAACATGGTAGTATCTATATTTTCAACATTTTGGGGTTTTAGGTGGCCTTACTCAATTCAAAATATATTTTATAAGAAAAATGCTTGAGAATGTAGCGCACTTGCTCATTTGAGGTAGCAAATTCTTTAAAATGTTACGCCGCTTGGATAAAGGGGCGAATTTTGCTTTCGAAATTCTAAATTGCTGGGCGTTTTTGAACCCTACCACGGCCGTTACCTGCATTCAAGGTTTCCAAGGCTGCGTATATTATGCAGTTTCCATGCATACTAGGTACATATTTTTCTACCACACACACTTTTCTTGAGAGGAGTCCATATTTTACCATAAAAATTCCACGATGGATGTTGTTCATATTTTGCGTATTTCATAGCCAGCATTAATCAGCTGGCGGAGCCGGTTTCATCAAATGAACGAAACTTTACAGTCTTAATGAAGCTCGCAATCCAGAAACCAAAGGTTTTTTTGAATTATATGCCCGAAGAAGGTGTAATTTTCTGCCCAAAATAAAAGAGATATTTTTGTGCCGTGTTTTCCTGCAAAATACCGTTCGAATTATAATGGTATCACAAATCAATGAGGAAAAATGCATACTACTGAACTTGCCTATTTTCAACAAATTGCGTTTTCAGGCGAGTCGGAATGGGCTCGTTCAAAATCAAACTAGCGGCGTGACCGAATATCTCGGGATTAGGAGGCGCGCTTCCAGTCAACGTTACGCGTCTAATTAAGTAATTTCGGTAGGAACCAAAACAAAGAAGCCTGGATAAGGCTATCGAATCTCAATCAGCCATCAACCGAAATCAAGAAACGCTATCATGAATCAGCTAAAGTCAAACAACATGAAGACAACCGCAATATCCTTTGATCCAGCGGTGGAAAGTGTTATTTTACTTTTACGCCCGTATCCCAACAGGATTCCGGTCGTTTTATTTGGATAAGGGTCTATCATTATTGCTCCACAGCATGGTAGTTCAGGGATGGTGATACCATGGCGCAGCAGCAGTTTTGAAGTGACTACTGAACTTCGCGCGCTGCATCTACCGCACTCTCTTCGTTCATCGCCTTTGCCCGGTATCAAAGGCGGTCAAAGGAACCGAAAGCGCAGTCAGCGAAAGTAGTGCATAAAAAAGGCCAGAGGTAGCTGGTGCGTAATTCTGTACCCACGCGGGCCTATGCCTCCCCTTTAACCATTCCCCATTATCTGGGGCTGGCCCAAAGCACCTGTCGTGCCCTGATCACGGCACCCGATTGGTTCGGCGTAAACCGCACGACCCGTTTAGGGACATTACCCTTCCTGCCAATAGGGCAATGAAAGGTATAGCACCAGAACGTGCCCGTTTTGATGCAAAAGATCGGAAATTGGCAAACGGTAGCGAATACCGGTTTCATTATACCAACCCAAAACGTTTTGGAGCGCGTGAAAATTAGGTGATCTCAGTGATTTCTTTACAAATCGCGCTCACTATGGGGCAGCGGCATATCCAACACTTTCGAGATTGAGTCATGGAAAATATTACGAGCTAACGTGACCTTGACATGATATAGAGCGATGCACAACTCTCGAATAACTACTTTTATTTGTGCTGGCTTTATGCCGCATATTGCGTAAAAGTCGCGTATTTACCTTGAAGTATTTTGTCATAAGCCAACCAGCAGGCATTCAAAAGGACATAGTTGTCAAATTAAAACCGGTTGCATTCGTTGATGAACGTTCACCGTTGCTAACGGAATTAAAACTCGACGTTTCTGCCTTGAGCTCCTCTTCAAACGCGCCAGCAGCCGCGGCGACTGATAGTCAGTTTCACGATCTAAACTGAAAGCGAAATAAAACTGACCCTTGATAGTTAGAGGTCGTTTTCTGATCAAAGGAATCGCGGGATCCTCGGGTGATTTTCTGCGGACTTTGGAATATGACGGCTGTGTTGGGTAATGAAGTCAGAAATGACGTTTCAATCTCCCTTGTCGCGACGTAGTCAAACGTTAACATTTAATGATTATGCACGCACTTGAGGCCAAACCGGTTTTGCGCACCCTATCGTTTACAGAAACTTCTCTAGTTGATTTTGGTGGCTTTCGGCTGTTGAAAATATTACGTTGTTCGGCTCTGTTGTGAGCATTTAATGCTTAATTCCTTCTTCTCTTCTTCGAATTTCCAGATCTCAACTGCGTATTGATGCAGTGACGCTTGGATAGACCTCTAGTCCGATTTTCTAAAGCTTCACGTTTCATTTTAAAGTATATTCGTCCGCCAACCGCCTTATCAACGTAACTCTGGCGGTTACATTTATTGTTGTGCTTAAAATATCAATAGTTTTAGAGTCAGTCGACACGGTTACCTGCCTGGTTCGAGCTAATTAAGAATAATGGGCCATAGCACTAATTAAGTAATGGTATTATGCCGGAATTGACCATTTTCCGGTTTTGAATTAAAGTTCATTTGAGGAATGGTCTCCGTGTAAAACCTGGCTGCTAGCTTCTCCGCAAGTCAATGAGTCAGGTTAATAAAATGGCCTTCTGCGAAGAACTTTTCAACCAGGCGGTTTGGCAGTTGCGAGGTACCATCCTGTATTCGAATGGCAAACGACAGCGTAAAGAACGATGACAATATCATGGAGACCTAAATCGATTTAATAAGTTACTATTAGCGTTGCGATTTCGGATGGAACGGCATTCAAAACAGAGGTGCAATTTTGAACGGAACAGTTTGCGTGACTGTTTAGGGTAGGTTTATACCAGAGTTTCTAAGGAACTGAAACTCGTAACTGGATTCTAGAATCAGGTTTGGTTAAAGCCCTGTAGATTACAAAGTAAAGTTCAATATTTTACCGTTCCGTCCTGTAGAAATAGCAGGCTGATTAGAAAAAATTCAACCCTCCAAAATAATGAACCCAATGGGAATACAGTCGAAATCAACATTTAATCAGCACTGTACTCCTGACGCCATCTGCTCAAAAATTGTGCATTTATTAAGTTCATCCATGTAGTATAAAAGCATCTGGTGGCTGTTTGTTTTGGGTACAAAGTGCAGTCAGATGTCAGGTTTAAAATAGGGTCATCATGTCGAGTTTTGAACGCTGCGGAAATTTAGAGGATGCCGCAGGTGGGCGAGTTCGTGAGCAGACATCTGAATTACGTATCCTCAGTAGCGCAAATAAAAGGCAGCCAGAACATTGAGCTAATTTCGAGCGACATCCCACCAGTTGCCAGCCGCTATAAGCTTGGAATACAGCAGTTCAAAGTCATATTAAAACCGACCTTGTGAAATTGTTACTGGGCTGAATGGTCGTTGTTCATGATGGAGTTAGAAAGCAAATTACTATGATACGCAGAAAAAGAGGGCGCAAATTCGAAAGATCTTTGAAACATGGCATTTTAGGAACAGGCTGAATTCCAGTGGTAATCATTGGAAGAAAGCTGCTATGTCGGTCAATTTGTGATCACCGCACTTTGAACACAAAAGTTCGATAACTTGGGAAGGAGGTTAAAAGCCTTACCCTTTAAAGAGAAAATGGCGACTAGGCTGTTGGCGGTCGCGAGGGGGTGAAATCTTCTGGCGGACATTTCTACGTAAAGTAAAGGAAGTCCGCGAAATCATTCAGGACCAGAAGAGAATGCACGAACGTATAAGGAGGAAACTCGTAATGGTTCCAGCGTTGAAAACTATTGCCGTCGATCCGCTCGGATGACTGAACTATAATTTTCGACGGGTGCCGGTCCGGGAAAAACCACAATTGTTGATGTTGAAAACCTGCGTAATAGAAATTAGATGCTGTTAAGCCACAAAGCCGATGTGGATTATTTTCCCGAAGGAAGCATGGAACAACGCGATGCAGCGAAATCTTTCTTGGAACGAAAGCCATAAACAGAGGAGATAAAATGCGTGCTTCAGTACGTTTGATGATGCAGTTGCGTAATGGCGAGGCGGCATTTTCGTTTCAGTCACCCAGAAACGCTCGACTTATCGGTGAGTATAAAGATTACCGTACTTGAGCAATCATCGCGGGCTTCCAGGCATAAAATTGTTCTGAACCCTTCCACGGTTATCGTTACGGTTTTACAGATGGTCTATTTTGACCAGCGCGAAATGCATCAATTTCTTTTAATGATCCCTGATTGCGCTGGTGAAATAAGAAATCGCCAGCAAAATACGCTGAAGCCCTAAATCGAAGTGCGCGTCTGCAAAGGGATGTCCCATGATCCAGAAGTCTGCGGCTCGGAATTGAATCAGCGCTTCAAGTTTCCATATCTCAAAGCGTCGTAGTTACCACCACCATCAAAACCTGCTTGGCAGGGACAAAGAACAAAGCCGCATCCGTACATCTTGCGAAAAAATCCGGCTGTCCGCAGCGGAGCTGGTGCGGCGTCTGTGAAGAAAAGTGACGTTTCCACGGTCGTTGGAACGACAAATCAGGCTGCAAATGGATTACCCGGAGAACTACGAAGAAGGTGTGAGACAAGGCTGCCTTGAAACCAAGGACAAGGAAGCGGTTGAGGTTGCCTGAGTTTTCTCAGGAGTCGAATACGAACCGACTTCAACCGTTGAATTACTGATCATCCCCGACAATTCGCATTTCCGGTGTGAGTTGCGACTATCAGCCTGTTCGTTGGGCGCTTCCGTAAGAGTATAAAGATATTGAACAGTATTCCATACCAGTTGCGTAAGATTGCGACATCTCTGCGCTATTAACAGTAATATTTAATCAATTGCGCGAAACGGTGGCGCCAGCATTGGGTTCGATCCACGAAGACTTCCAATTATGACAACAGTTTTACCGCGAGCTTCTGGGAGGCCCGCACCGAGCCAAACTGGTATTAAGCCTAGTGGATTGCATATTGACGCAAAGCGAAAGTCTTGCTTGGACGATCAGCTACTATAGCGGTGGATTCGCCGTTGCAGAGGCTGGGTGAGTAACCGGAAGCCCAAAGTAAAGGATAAAGCGCTGATTTTACGCAGTGATTGAACTCGTTCAAAATTATAAAACAAAGTGACATTTATAAGTGCATCGGTTTTGGAAATGATAATGGCAAGGCTTGGAGAATATAAATTTGCTCAAGCAAATGGGAAATTAAAATCCAGATTGATGTAAATACGAGAGTGATGTTCGCAAAGAAATACCGTATTCGCCCGGCAAAAACTGGCATTGACTGTATCTGGCACGAAGATTTCGCTAGTGATAAATTATAAATGCTCTTACGTTGGTAGGCAGGTGGCACTGATCCCTCAGGAAGGGAATTGTATGAGTTCTAATGTCACTCAGACCAAGCGCTTGTGCCTGGTTTACCGCTGGCAAAACTGGACGGACGTGGAGAACTTGCCAGGCTAAGCCGGAGTCTCTCTCATTACTGATGGCAGATCCCGCATGCAGAAGTGCAGTTTTCGAGGGCGACTTTGAAATCACGTTTTTCCATACGTCACACAGCTTTAAAACTTTGCTAATGCGATATACGGACTGGAATAGCAAATGATTTCGACTTCAAAGGATGCGCCAACATGGCCGCCTAATCAAGGCATGGAATAAAGGAACCGCCCTGTGCATTTTGGCTTTGGGCCCAATCCCACCGGAAACTTAGAGGGTTATTCCAGCATTAAGGCGAAGAGCTGGGAGGCTAAAGTTACGGTGGAAGCCGGGATAGGCTACAGGATAAAACCCAGTATATGGGCGTAAAGGGTTAAGGTTGGATTCGTGTGCGCTTTCATAAGGTTAAGGATTCAGGGGGTAAACTATGCTGCTGATTTAGCTGGTATAGCGTTAACAGAAGGAATTTAAGGAGAAAAACAAAAGGATCGGACTGTATGGTGCTGCAGTCAAGGCACCTGTTTTATAAACGCGAGCAGCGAACCTTACACGAGCTGCGCGATTCGGATGCTCAGCTTCGCCGGTGCCTGCCGGAAATTTTACGGCTTCATTTAATGGACCGGGTTTCATATTATGCAAGCCTCGAATCCTCGATTGAGGTTGCTTCAGGTATTTCCAGTGTAAACTTCGACTTTTCCCAGACGGTTTCACTTTGTGCTCTGATGACCTGGCGTTATTTTCCAGATTTAAATCGCAAAGAACTCTCCGCGAAACTCTACCGCCGCAAAGTAGTAGCCAATTAAAAAACAGATAATGAGGATACGCCGATTTACGGAAATGGAGCGCAGACTGGGACACCAGAATTTTGCCGGTGTTACGAACGGCTTTAATTTCCTACGGTTTATTACCCGAAAACAACCGAGGATAAGCGCCTACAGGTATGCCGATTTATACCTATAAAAAGTTGCCGTCTAAATCTTGTCGATTCATCGCCGGTCATCGATCGGAAAAATCGAAACTGTGCGAACCCTGGTTTATTTCGCCCATCACGCCATAAAGAACATTATAATTGCTTTCGCGTTCTGTATCATGTGCCGTATCATCTGGGGCTACTCACTTCTTTGAATGTTCGGTAAACTGGGGCTTCAGCATTTCGTCCGGAATAGAGACCGTAAGATGGAAACCTCTGCGTCCAAAGGGGCGATATATTCGATACGAAATTGATTTCCACCGTCGGCTGTACCATGAAGATTTGACTCGTTTTCAACCAGGTACGATCAAATGATTAAACATCTATCAGGCGAAATGTCGGTTTTTCCTCTATCTGCTGGCGTAGTGTTTGAAGCAAATGACACTTCGCTTCTAATATCCAGAGTTCAATACTCCTGAAGCGGAAAAATCATCTTCAATGGAATCTAACAAAATGTTTAGGTTAGACGGCGGGCCGCAGGCCTCAATCACCCGAAATCAGGACTGTAATCGATTGTTTATATATAACTTCGTATAGCACGGCTGCGGTCAAACTGGCTCAATAGAGCGAAGGTCGGAAGTTTTACGCGCCGAATGCTGGATTTGTCCAGTAGCGTGCCAGAGACGCCAAAATGGGTATGCTCCGGTTTCTAAAAGCGTGTTGCATTACCGGATGACCAGTTATTTGCGGCGATTCGAACGCTTGGTTTTATCTGAAGTATCGCTCAGACGCGTTTCAAGGCGCAAACCGCATTACGGAATACCGTTATCATGGATCGCTACGAGGACCTCCGAATTACCGGCGGCGTAATAAGAGCTGATTGCGCACATTCAGTTTTCAGGGCCGGAGCAAAGCACATTCAAAATTAAAACCCTCAATATCGACTTCTTCGATCGCGGAAAGAATGGCTGCTGCGTCATAACGGATTTTGGCAGCGCAGAAATGGAACAAGCGAAATTCTTTTCAAGAGAAGCGTTAGATTATCCGACTGGTTTATACTTTCTCGTTGTGCCGTCTCGCCAATAGAAGTAATACGCCGAGCGTTCAATAAATCCGGCCGCACAACTATCTGCGTATTTTACGGCGCTAAGGAACAGTCAATAGCAGCATACTTGTTACGAAAACACGTCGCCCTTTAGCTAACCGGTGATGCTGGTTATAAATATAATGGCGGCAATCCGTGGTATGAACCACCTCGATCCATTCTCTTCGCCAATGGTTGCTTCCGGTATCGGGTTCAAGGAACAACGAAACTGTAAATGAAATTCCCTAGTTTTTTCGCTGACCCCCTCTTTGCGACGCCTAATTAGATAATGGAGCCGGATCGGGCAGTTGCCCCATAAAAGCTCGATGCCGGTGGCGACGGAAAATTGCCAAACCCTCGTTCTTCCGGTCTTGGTGGCAGGATATCTGCTCCCGATGTTTTGCCTTGGCAGGTGCGGACTGTCTTATTTTGAGACCCACAGTTATTGGTGCCCTTCCGCCCGGATGGTTTCTCGGCAGTGGTCAAATATGGATTTTACCGTTCATCTTTCCATAGCACGGCATTCATAGCCGCGCCAGAGAAGGACGAGGCGCGGTACTGCAAATCTTGTGGCGGTGAGTAATCAGCGTCGTCGAATTGCTTATGGGCTTGAAAACCGACTGGCGTTGGATTCGGGGACTGAATACATTTAATCGCCTCTGTCCATTTCAGCAGCAACCTCGCCTCGGAGCTGCTTCCTGCAGATTGGTGATCAAATAGGAATTACTACCTGGAGGCAAGGGATGCTGAAATGCTGGTCTTTCTCCACGTTTATTCAGGCAAGCCGACCGGAGTTTGGCGACCTCAATTTCGCGCTGCGCCGACACCGGGCTACCGCATCACTGGCTTGGCTTCATCAGGGCGTTATCATCTGCGTAAGTTTGAGATCAGTCAACCGGCGTCCGGTTTTGCAAACTCAAAACATCCTCTTCAAGGGCATTCCCAAAATCGATCGTGGCAGTTAAACGGAATGGCGCGACAGGGTGCATGGCATGTCGAACGATGGATTGACGCATAGTGGTAGTAGACTTGCACTATATATCCCTACTCCTTTATATCCGCTTGGATCCGTCATACGGTAAACCCGGAGGTGGAGATTGCAAGATGGCTGGTGCGGCGAAACCACTTCAGCTTATCACCCACGCGCAGCATCCCGATCCACTCAGTGGGAATTATTTATATGGGCGTAATGAATCAGTTATTGCAGCCACGGCCTGTTAAATCCACCGGTCAGCTAATACGCACAAAACACTGGGTTGACTTCGAGGTCAGTTGGAAATATTGACTGCTTTAGCCGAAGCCATACGAGCGCCGGCGATCCTGATAATGAATCTGAAGAACGTCAGATTGTTTATGGAGAAGGATTAATTTTCAATCGACCTCCTCCTCGCTCTGCGCACCATTTCTTTGATTTATCTGATTCAATGCAAATCATCTGATGTTGAGATTAGGAGAGCTAAAGTCGAGCCGGTTTTCACGGTATTTTACACACAACCACCCCAAACCACGTTTAGGATTTCACAAAGCTGGTAAGCTGCTCGGATCACGCATATGGCAGAGGAGCCACGCGGAAGGAGCTGAAAACGCACTCCATTTTCACCAGAGGCGTGCCTTATTCGTGCCTGCAATTTTTTTGATATCCGGACGTGCTCAGCAATATTGTGATGTACGTGCCGGTATCAGAGATATTCTTGATATGAAGTCGATGGTGTTCTACACCACCCGAGTGATGTTCGCATGGAAAGCGCATTTATTTGAGGCCGAGCCAGGCTCATGTAGTGCTTTTTAATGTGCATGGACAGTTTTAAAAGTCTGGTGGAGGCAGGGCTGGCCATGGGTTCGTAG
This sequence comes from Schistocephalus solidus, assembly GCA_017591395.1. Classification (NCBI taxonomy): domain Eukaryota; kingdom Metazoa; phylum Platyhelminthes; class Cestoda; order Diphyllobothriidea; family Diphyllobothriidae; genus Schistocephalus; species Schistocephalus solidus. The sequence goes on along the minus strand of WEDG01009993.1, from coordinate 4,483 downwards.
CTTGTGCTCCTGGCGCGCTGGATCATGCATGAGCGATGGTATTGATCGTTGAGGGGCGTCCGCTGAGTCTTCTCACCGGTGACGCAGACTGGAAGCTGGTTGTGGTGGCGGTGCAGTGAAGTCATCGTCATAGCGGGTGTTGAGTTGGACGCGTGCGGTTATCGGCGGCCGCGGCGCATCGGGAGTTTGTTCATCGGTGATGTAGTGGTCGTCGTGGGGCCGAAACGCCGATAGGGCGGTTTTGATTGCAGATAGCAGTTGGGGTTGTCAGGTTGTTGCTGCAGTAGGTCTGGAGAAGTGCGACGAGAGTCCGATCCTGTTCACGGCATCGGTCATTTGGCAGCCATGGGCAAGTCAGAAACGCTGCGTGACTGGCATTGTGGATCCGGAGGCGCTGAACTTGAGCCGCATCTTTTGGTTTTCGCAGCGGTGATCCGGTTTTGCATCATAGATTGCCAACCCAGACGCCGAAGTCTTCACGCGGGACGGTCGGCCTGGGCGACGTCCTCCAGGTCTCCGGTTGCGATTCTCCAGGCGCTTCAGAGCTCAAGCGTGGAATCGCGCTGCCTGGGTGGCTGCCATTTCCATGCCAGAAAACAGAGCTTGCTTCGCGTCAGTTTTTCCAACACTATAAGGTCACCTGCTTTGGCTGCAAGGCTGACAATGTTTGCGTAGCTTGGCCCCAATTATTTGTATGAAGGGGTAAAAAGTAGCTTTATTCCTGGAAAGTTTTTATCATACAATTATTTAGAAGTGGACCGCATCATCGACAACTCGATGGCCCGAATTGGCCTGCACACGAATGAACGCAAATTTCCTTTGTTGAAAGCTCGCGATCGCTAACGGATCTCCGCTCGTCCCACGATCGGCCTTGACGCCGCCTCTCGAGCCCCGTCAGCAGCCGCACTGACAGCTAATTGAAGCCGAGATAGGCAAGATGAACAATACCAGCGAAAGACCAGGGAGACAGCAATTTCAATTTTACGGTGACTGCACAGATTCAGGAACAGTTATGTGTTAACTAGTTTGGCGAAGCCTAATACGACGGCGGGCAGGTTGATAATATGACAAGTTTGAGAGCTTTTAGTTTTGCGAACCTGTAGTTATTATTGCTACAGGGGAGAGAAACTTACCACACTCCCGGTACAAATACCGGTCTTGCGTAATCATCCTTTTACTTCAAGCATTGATTGAAGAAGTTTTTATTACTTCTTGCCCTTGATTAACTCATTTTTGGGGATGAAATGCTCTCTTGAGGCATTCTTTTCTCGCTAACGCGGACAGAACCCACTGCTCATTTTTCAAATCTATCGCGAGTAAAATCATTACTTTTTGGAACCATACTCAACGCCTATCAGTTGGTAAGGAAAGTAAGTGTAAATGCATCGGAGCCTTTAATGTCAGTAGAAACGCTATGGTCGACATTTTGCAGTAGATGCTGCTTATAGTACTCTATTTCTGCATTAAAAGTAGAAAAAGGATCATACTTGTATCAGATACTGTATTTTTAATTATGGGCTGATTTGTGGCGAAAATTCTGACTTCCCGTTTAGACGACAAATCAGGTTCAATAATTCACCACGTCTTTATCATTTTATTTATGCATAAAAATGGTTTTAGAGTGCAACTCGATTCCCCGGACAACAAAATTGAAAATCACCGCCGTGCAGCAAGCGACTGGAAGCACTGGTGATCAGTTATCCGCGTACGCTATTACTAGCTTAGTAGTAAGCTTATGCCAGAGTGTAAAATGCGATAGCCTGCTGCGACCCTATTCTGATTTATTTGCACACGCTATGCGGCCGCACCGCAATAGTATAGGTTAGGACTCGCCAGATTAAAGAGCGATGAGCCATATTCCGTCATATAAGAGAAGAGCAGATGCCACCGTCTTCCCCAAATCAGGTCAAAGTACACCTGATTACAACATACTGCTAATTTGCTTTCCACCCAGAAGCCTAAAAGTGCGCGATGAGTCTTGATGAAAAGAAAGAAAATGGCACCATTCGTTGCTTAGGCAGCACGACGCTGCGAAAGCTTCCCTCATTTGCGCTGAATTAGACTATGGCTTGCTGTTGCCAGCTCTCTCTCTCTCTCTCTCTCTCTCTCTCTCTCTCTCTCTCTCTCTCTCTCTCTCTCTGCTCTCTCTCTCTCTCTCTCTCTCTCTCTCTCTCTCTCTCCTCCTAAGGGGGACGGTTTTGCCTCTACAATGCTAAATGTTAGGTTGTTTTATAAAGTGGACGGCACCTCCGGCATTAAGCATAACAGAACATTTTTGAAATGAAAGTGCAAACCTCACTTTCCTTATTGATTTTGCTTGTTCGTTCTAATAACCTAAGAAATCCCTTGGGTTGCACATTTGAAATAACTGGTAAAAACAACCTTATGTATAGGTGTATTTTTTAAATAGCTAATAGAAAAACTAACATTGTGTGAAATATTTGATAGGAGTTTTTTTTGGCGTGTAGTTTTACGTAGACCATGTTTTTGCCTCTGTCAAGCTCACCAAGCAGAGAAAAAAGAAAAAGGAAGAAGGAAAAGGTAGTTTCAAGATATCGTTGATTTACTGAGCTGCATTTACTGCATGTACTTTCATGCGTACGGTGCCAATGTGATTTCTACGGTTCGCCTTAACTTGTCAACTAGCAACTGTAATCAAGAGAATCACGGCCATGTAAAAAGCAACTTGAATAGGGGATTTCAAAAATTTACCATCACCAGGATCCACACCTCGTAAAAAGCTTATTTTACGTTCTGTTTGAAAAGTCAATATCCTTGGACTTATACGGCGTGATTCCTCCCTGTCCCTAAAAACTATGCATCTTGCTGGAACAGAGTTATTTATTTACAGTCTAGGAGCACACAAGTGTGTCATTGTCACTGATTAACCACATAGAGCAAAATCAACACTCGGAGCTTTCTTTGTTCTTATATAGGCAATCATTTCCATCTTTATGTATTCCATTACGAGAAGGGTAGTCGAGGTTTTCTGCTGGTTCCAGACCCTAGGAAAATGATGTTTATTAGCAAAGTCAGTATTGGCCTTCAACCCCTTGCTGCATTTATTGCCTGGCTTTTAATCTGAATCATGTCGTTAATAACAGGCTGCTAAACGGTTAAGGACAACGTAGATTTTCTGTATTGACAAGGTTTACTACACCCATTATAAGCAAAGGGGCTGTGGCCAGTTCCCTCACTGAGTGAGCAGCTTCCGCGGCCGGAGGGAGGGTTGCAAAACCAGTTAGCACCTCACGTCGCGGCTAATCGGTCGCACATTCATGACTCAGACCCTTAGCAGCCATTACGGGCAAACATCTCCATTCATTTTGGTTCGAGGTCCTCCTGCCCTCATGCCTTATGTTTCCTTAGGAAGGAGTGGTGATATGAAACTTGTTGGTGGCGCCTGAGAGGGTGGGGAGGGTCTCGGGCGCTCATCACTCTGTGGCTATAAATCGTTCATCTGTCACCTGGCTGTGCCCATAGCACACACACACACACGCGCGCGGGAACCAACAAAGGGATGAGGAGGACGAGAGCAAGAAAAGCCAAAGAAGCCCTCTTCGTCGGCCTGGCGTCTAAGCGTCGTCGACAGCGCCGCAGTGGCGGCGATGGCGTATCCATGCTGACGTGCGGGTTCCTTGTCGGACCGCCGGCGCGAGTTAACCTGCAGCGGTCTACCCGCTCCGGCGGCTGCTGCTACTGCTGCGACGCCAGCCTAATCTGGCCGCATACGGCGCTGCGTCAGCATGCCTGCCGCGTCGATACCACACTTCTCTCAATTTCTCTCTCTCTCTCACACGCACGCCAGACAGTTCGGCAAAGTATAGTACGTGATGTCCACCGTATGGTCCATGGAAGTGTGGTGCAGGAGGGACTGTTGCGCGTGATTTGAGTTTAAATTGATGGCGCGTGCGCTCATCTGCACCCCGCTCCGCTCGCCCTCCCCACCTGAGGCGGTGTCCATGACAGAGTCAAGAGGACTGGAGGCGGGAAGGGCTGCATAAGCCTGGGCGTACCACCACACCTGGCTCGGATCCCACGGGTAGAGTGCAAAGAGCCACAGTAGAAGGAGCCATTGCAGCCTGACCTCGGTCCGCCAGACATCCTGGCGCACAAACGCAAGCACTGGGCCGACCACGGGTTCAGTTATCCTGTCGGTTAGCCAGCCATCAGAAGCCACGGCTTTTGGCGCACTGTGATAATTTCAAGCGCGTCAACTGTTTAAAGTGAAGAAAATGCGCGGGCAAATCCCGACCCGCATTCTCCCTCACCCTACAATCAGACCACTGTCCGAGCCGGTCAGTTTGAAGTGTAGGAAGTCAACGCGATGGCTGACGGGTCGGTGTACCCTTCTTCGACCTGACCCCATAACGCACTCCACCAGGATTCCACTAACTCCAGTGGATATGAAAGAGCCATCGCCGATCTGACTCCCAGTCCATTGGTCAGCCACTCGTACACCTTTGCTGGGCCGACGGCGTGG
>WEDG01009990.1:0-16860 GCA_017591395.1 Schistocephalus solidus | reverse complement strand
TTTAAGGAAAGGAAGACGTGGATGTGTACAATATACTAGTAACCTAAGTACAGTAAGAAACTAATGGGAAAGGGAACCTAGGTACAAAAATAATCTAAGTCCGTTGGATGGCTCTTCGGTTGAGATCCGGGAAGAGCGATGGACGGGCTGCGGAGATGGTTCCTGGTCGTAGATGCGGCCGGAAAACGGGGGTCCAGGATTTCATTCCTCAGCCATATTTATAACATCTCCATTGACAAGGTCGGATCCCACCGGTGATGATTGGTTGAGTTGCATTAGGGAAATGAATTTAAACAAACTTAAGCTAGGTTTATTTTCCTTACATTAACATTTAAACTATATTATTATGTTATAAAACTTTATAAGAAACATAAATCATGTTTAAGTGCTAGACGTATAAATAGGATGAAGAATCGCGCGCGCGCCCCTGAAGCGGCGCGTTTTCTAGAAGATTCTACGGACGCGTGTGGAACACGTGATTAGAACTTTCTACATTGCTTCCTCCTATAAAAGGACTCTGCTGTACTCAGCAGCATCAACTAGTTCGGTAGCCGATCCACCTTCAATAGGTACCTCTACAAGTTTCTCAACTTGTTTTTCATTGTTGAAGACCTCGGGCAGTGCGTAACCCCCTTCCGGAGGATCCTCTAGGTATTGCTCAACTATTTGAGTATCGTCTTGGTGAGACAGGCTAGCATGCATCCCCGAATGATCGGCATTCTCCCCTACATGATATCCTGGCTTAAGGCGGTTGAAATGAACGGAGACCTCCTCAGAATACGGCCGATCTTGGTGGCGGATGAGGCAAGTGGTGTCTGACAGGACACGAGTAACAACATAAGGACCAACCCATGCTAGATTAAATTTCGGTGGTACCCCAGCAGGCGCTGCAAAATTTCGCATCCTTACGATATCCCCCGCTTGGATAAGCTTTGCTCATCTCCAATTCTAGTTTTCCCTTATATCAGCTCTGATGCTGGAAAATTTGTGTTAGACACTGACGCTAGCGATAATGCAATAGGTGCTGTCCTCTCCCAGCAGCAACCCGACGGTAGCGAACGCGTCATACAGTATCTCAGTCATTCGTTGTCGAAGGCAGAACTTCGTTACTGCGTTTCTCACAAAGAAATGCTAGCATTAGCATACTTTGTTGAAGAATGTCGGCCTACCTTCAATATCGGCCATTCATCGTGCGCACGGATCATAGTTCTTTGACGTGGTTGCGGAACATTAAGAATCCTGAGGGGCAAGTCGCTCGGTGGCAGGAAAAACTGGCGGAATACGAGTTCGAATGCGTGTTCCGACCGGGTCGCCAGCATGGAAATGCTGCTGCTCTCTCAAGGAAACAGCATCGCCCTCACGGTGAATGCCCGTCGTGCACTGATGTCACGATATCCGCCGTTGCCTTACAAAGCGACCAGTGCCTACTCTGGGCTGCAGCTCAGAGAGATGATCCACACATATCTCCCATTTATAACAGGAAGGTAAGCAACGCCAGGCCCCTCAGCAAGTCAGAGCTAGCGGGCTATAGCTACGAAACGCGGTGTCTCCACAGTCTTTGGGACAAACTGTTCATTGAGAACGGTGTCCTTTTCTACCGCGACAGCGAACAGTATCCGAAGCGCGTTGTGCTACCTCTTTCAATGGTGGATGACGTAGTAGAAAGGATGCATGCAGAACTGGGCCACTCCGGAATTCACAAAACCGAGTGGGCCCTTCGACGACGCTATTTTTAGCCAAACCGAAAACGCGAGATTCAGGACGTCATTCGGTCGTGTGAGTTCTGTTTGGCTTCTAAGTCACCCAACCAATCATTAAGAGCTCCCCTCCAGCCTATTAAAATAGGCTATCCCAATGAGAGGGTTGGGGTTGACATTGTTGGGTCGATCGCACCATCTGCTAAAGGAAATAAGTTCAGCCTAGTCATGGTGGATTTCTTTACAAAAATGGCAGAAGACGTGCCCCTGCCTGATGCGTCTGCGGTCACTGTGGCTAAAGCTATATTCAATTGTTGGGTCTGCCGTTGGGGAGCTCCAGACCAAATTCACTCAGACCGAGGGTTGTCATTTGAAAATGCTGTCGTACTGGAGCTTTGCAAACTCCTAAAAATAAAGAAAACACGTACAACGGCATACCACCCTCAGGGTAATGGTCAAGTTGAAAGGACCAACCGGACCCTCATTAATCTCTTGCTGGCCTTTATTGATAGAAATGCCACACCAACCTGGGACGACGCTATACCAGCCTGCATGTTGACCTACCGATCCACGGTAAATGCTACCACACGCCATACTCCATTCTTTCTCACGTGTGGCCGAGAGATGCAACTCCCTGAAGACCTTTATCTTCCGACTGCGCATCGAATAGAAAACGAAGACACATACGCTTCACGCTTAAGGAGAACTCTACGAGTAGCATTTGAGAAAGCTCGCCTACATCTCCAAGAAGGACAGCGACAACAGAAAGCTTACTACGACCGCCTAGCACATGGTACCCCATACCAGGCGGGAGATATCGTAAGGATGCTTGTAGAGGTACCTCCTGAAGGTGGATCGGCTACCGAACTAGTTGATGCTGCTGAGTACAGCAGAGTCCTTTTATAGGAGGAAGCAATTTAGAAAGTTCTAATCACTTGTTCCACACGCGTCCGTAGAATCTTCTAGAAAACGCGCCGCTTCAGGGGCGCGCGCGCGATTCTTCATCCTATTTATACGTCTAGCACTTAAACATGATTTATGTTTCTTATAAAGTTTTATAACATAATAATATAGTTTAAATGTTAATGTAAGGAAAATAAACCTAGCTTAAGTTTGTTTAAATTCATTTCCCTAATGCAACTCAACCAATCATCACCGGTGGGATCCGACCTTGTCAATGGAGATGTTATAAATATGGCTGAGGAATGAAATCCTGGACCCCCGTTTTCCGGCCGCATCTACGAACAGGAACCATCTCCGCAGCCCGTCCATCGCTCCTCCCGGATCTCAACCGAAGAGCCATCCAACGGACTTAGATTATTTTTGTACCTAGGTTCCCCTTCCCATTAGTTTCTTACTGTACTTAGGTTACTAGTATATTGTACACATCCACGTCTTCCTTTCCTTCTGGGTCGCTGCTTGTACGTTTTGGGCCCGTTACACAAGAATGGGTTCGCCATACCGCCTTGAGCGAAGCATGTCTGACTCGTCCTTGAATTTGATTGGCCCGTTTGGATAGCTGGGATTGTTTTAGGGCCAGCTTGCCCTTGGTACTCGTGCAAGTATGCGCGTGAGGCGCAGCATTGCAAAAGACATCTGGAGAAGGGTCATTAAAAATGCTCCCTTCCCAGACCGGAGTTCGGGTTAAAAATCCGAATGAAGAAAATTAGTCAAACTAAATGGACCAGAAGCGTACAAACAGTAATTTTAGCAGCAGCTTGGGGATCTGCGATCGGCAAGAAGGAGCCAGAATAAAAGGGGATTCTGAAGAAAAGCCGATGTTTGAGTAGTTATTGTGTGATACCTATCTCATGAAAAGTTCCAAAATGTTTGAATGAGCAGTCGCAAACTGGCACCTGCACATTTACGGAAGCTTTGAAATAATAGTGAACAACCCCATGTGAATTGGAAACTAAAAGAAAATAGTTAAATTAATAGTAGTTCGTCTAGAACTATCAACTTTTTAAAAAGATGGTATATTGTAAAAACGTACTAATTCATTGTATTTGTAACTAATAAATGTAACTATAATTTTCAGTTGAACTCGTAAACTTGCCATTTTTGTATAATAAAAGAACTTTCTTTTCAAAAAATATATTTTTGATTATTATTAGTGTCAGATCGTCCTCTAAATGCCGGTGAATACTCCACGATTTTCAGGGTTTTCAAGAGCTTGGCCAGAAGTGTAGACTCCGTTCTATATGTTCATAAAAACTTTTAAAATAACACAGTACTTAAGAGTATGTAACCAAGTAGTGAGTTTTTTGATATTATTTCTAATGCAGATGGGTGTTTCATGTAGATTTGCAAATCCACCCAAACATGAAAACTCATTGCGGAGTGAAATGAGCGTCCATAAGAAAATTCGGCAATTAAGATGCCTAAGATCAATTGAATAACTTTCCATAATAAGGTACCTCATTGAAAGGCGCTTAAAGTGGATACGAAGCTGACGGGTATGTGCACACTACATTTTTTCATGGTTAAGTCAATTTAAACAGGTGGAATTTTGACCGTTTTTTGTCTTTCCTGAAAATAATTGATATACTTGTTGCTTCAAATGAGGAACTCACCCTTTCCTTTTATATTGAAGCGTTTTTCGCCATATTTATTTAATTAAATGCCCCGTGGTATGCTTTTCAATGCACAAAAGAGTGACCGAATATATACCAAAATTTTGTTAAAAATGCAAATCTTCTTCCCATTGCGTTTCAAAATCCCGGATTAGCGGAAACTGTATTGTACAAAAAGTATCATATCGCTTGTTTCCAATTTAACAGGCGTCCATCTACGCAGTTTGTTTTAGTATTTTGTTTACGGAGTAGTAAACAAATATCGATAAAAAAGTTTATTTCTGCGTTTTGTGGCAAAACAGCCAAAAAATGGCAAACAAAAATAATTTAGAAACTCCATTCGCTTCTTGTTTCTAGAAAACGATACGATTCCTTACATTTTTCTTCACCTAATTTTCATTGAGTTAAGATAATATTTCCAGTTACAGCAGGGATTTATCTGAAATTATTCTTCCTTATCTTAATGCTCTTTTATAGCACAACGCACAAAATCCATCGGCTTTATTCTGTGATATTAAATAGCATAAGCAATTTCTTGGGTATTCGAAAACCTCCGATTTCGTTCAACTCTAGCCTTTTTTCCTTCAATATGTAAGAATGAACATGCCGTGTTCTATATAAAAAGGATTTCTGAGCTTCGAATCCACTCAGGAAACTAAAATAACAAGACCAAAAAACGTACGCTAAACTAATCACTCAAATTTCGACCCCTTATTGCATGAGCTAGGTCATCTACTGAAAGTTGAACATCGACGGAAAATCACTATGTTGAATCGGTTTGAGTTGAGAGATGTCACTGAGGTTAGATATTGCATATTGGAAAGGGATTCCGGGAACTGCCAATGATGGAGGGACTGCTCTGTTTGACTGGATCAAAACCATGCCCTGGACTCGATCGGCTGATAGTGATTACATCCACCTTGATTCACTTTATGGACACAGTAAGTGACACACGAAACAGCAGCGGAATGAAGTCGAGTGAGAATGCTGTGACAACTGCGTTCAGCCACATCTGTCAGTTGCACTTAGATCAGGTTGGGTTCATCGATGTCTCGCCACACGTGCAGCGCCGTGAGAGCGACGTATCGAGTCAGAGCGTCTTGAGCGAGGGCATGTCCGAGTTGGCTTTGAAGTTGCTCGACCCATTTGGACAGCTGGAAATAGGACTGCCATTAGTACGCGCGGGAGGAGTCGTTGCAATAAGATCTCTCTAGACGTCCCTCAAACCACAGCAACGTCAACAGCCCCAGCAATGCAGACTCGATCTCAAACGGCCAACATTGCAATCGCACCTTCATATCACGCATCGGCCTCGTAGCTCACTTGCGCATCCATAACACTGGGACCGGCTAACCCGACACCTCCGTCTCAGATGTCCACACCACCCATGCCACTGCATGGGCCCACATGAAAATCTGTGGTAAAGCGTGGAAGACCAAACCCCACCTCAACATATCTCCCAACCAGCACATGTACCACATATGAACCCGTCCCATATCACCCACCACAGACATGAGATAGGCCTCTTTCACACAGCTGGGAAGCGTGATCCTTGAAACTTCTATGTGAACTCAATGGAATCCTAACGCATGCGAGATTCAAGCAACCTGTAGGGGCCTAAGTATTGTTCGACCGTCGTAGTCCGACGATGCCCACGGTATGCTCCACAGAAGGGTGGTGCAAGGACGGTGATTTGTGCGCTGGTTAGAGTTAAGCAAGAGTAACCCTGCGCTGCAACTACCGCACTCCCTCCTCCTCCCCAACTGGACCCGGTGTCATAACAGAGTCAAGAAGACCGGGGTGGGAGAGGGCGCAGGTGGCTGATGCGACCGGAGCCGCCCCTGGGCGTACCACCACACCTGGCTCGGATCCCACGGAGTGGGAGTGCCATAAAGGCCACATTAAGAAGGAACCATTGCAGCCTGAATCTCACTCCGCACAAAACACACAGGGGGCTGACCACGTGGTCCGGGGTATCCTGTCCGTTGGCAACGTTCCAAACCACGGCTTTTAGCGCACCATGATGGGTTCAAGCGCGTCAGATTGTTTAGTGAGGAAAATGCGCTGGGCCGTCGACCTTACTCTCTTCCCCACCCCCATAATCATATCACCGTCCGAGCCTGTCAGTTGCCTGATGCGGAAGTGGGCGCAGTTTGTACTCAGGGCACTAAAATAATCACGCCCAGTTCCGGTGTGGAGGAGAAGGGTAAAGACACAAGTAGCAGTTGTGTATTCTGTACAGAATCTCAATTGTGGTCAGTGGCTCCAACGCGTGGCAAGCTCTAGGCCTGCGACTGCGTCCGTCCGCCAGCGTGATGTGGGTGTAAGAGAATAAACGTCCTGTGAGAGTGAGCCACTGGTTGCTTGATCAGTTGCTGGGCCGATAGCAGTTGGTGAGTGCCTGTGCTTAGCTGTCCCAGCGGCAGCTCGAAAAGCGTGGTCACGTGACCCCTTGCATGGCGTGGGCGCCAGAGGTGGAGGCGCCACAATCTTGTGACTGTGTGTGATAAGCTGATGTGTTATGTGGGGGCCAGGTCATCTCTGGTACGCGTAAACATGGTCCATTTGCGGCCAATGCCCGCATTAGATGACTGATCGGATCGGACAATGGACTAGCACCTGGGAATGGAGAGAGTGAGACCGGCTGTGGTGAGTACCGTCCCCACACCACTTAGCGCATATTCCTCACCATAAAAAATGGATGGTGACGTAAGTCACCGTCCATACACCCAGCATGCTGCGGAGCATATGGTTTACAGCGTCTACTACGGCGATCAATCTACATAATACCATGGAAGCTGCCCTCACAGAATACGATGCTAGGGCAGTTGGTCGAGCCCTTCATTGCCTTAGTGTGTACATGTCAACCCGAAATAACCGGCATTTCTTTGTGATTGACCAAGCAGAGAGTAAATGGATGAACGGTTATGGGCAGTTATGGAAGTAACGGAAAATGCCGTTTTCAAATGTACGTTAAGAACGTGGTCAGTGCCTACGAAAAAGTGATCGTGGTCAATAGAATGCTGGTTAAGATTCAAAAAAGCTTGAGTAGTAAACAGGAACCGCCTAAGAAGACATTGCAGAGACATTGGGATATGCATAGTATGCAGAGGGATCAAAAAGTTCAGCGTACTTTCACTTCAGCGTGGAAGAAGAATCGTGTTCGCGGCCTTATTATAATGAAATATATAAAATAGCCATGGCCGATGATTCACACCTGCGATAGAACGCATGCATATATATTTAGTAACTTAGTCTGCAGTAACCGTTTACTAATGTGGAATTCTCTTCGGGCAGAGGAGCTTCGTAGACAGGAAATTACAAATAACACAGGTCTTCTTCTCTTTCAAGTATCTTGATGCGTTTGGTTGTTACCGAAACTAGTGACTTAACTGAGGTGAACTGCGTTTGGTTCTGTAATGACTTGAAATTTTACGTTACCTTATTTTGTGCTAGTATTTCCAAGTTAACTAGAAATCTAAATGCATAGTTAGTGAAAACTGAGAAGCAACGCGGGTCTGTTTCCATGACTTCAAAAGATCGAGGTTTTAACAAGTATCGATTGCCTATAGTCCGATAGAACACTGACGCTACCAGTTGTTTGGAGCAACACTTATCTGCTGTGCCAATAGGTCCTTCGACTTAACCAGTGCCGATAAAAAAAGCAAGTGGCGATGAAGATTCCACTAGTGGTCATGTCCACGTTTTTTGGCGCAATCGAGACGGAATGTGTCACCAAGTTTACAGACAAAAGAGAAATATGAAAAGCTGCAAAGCACAGGGCAAATGCAGTGACTATGAAGTAGTGTAAAAATAAGTGATTGCCTTATAAATTATCAAAATGCTGTTGCTATAGTTTCTGTATTACTTTGCATAACTACTTCAACAACTGTCAACGCGTTTGTTGTCATGTCCTGGAGAATAGATAGTGTTTCTTTGATTCTCCTACACATAATCACGCTCAGTGAAGTTCCAAATTGAATATTTATGATAATTAATGCACCTTTACTCTGCCAACAACGTGAAATGCACCTTATAAAGCTAAAATGAGGGAGAAAATGGATCCGTTCTTTAATGGATATTTTTATGTTAAGGCGATCCACAACCATTGTCCGCTTGCTCACGTGAATACCGGTAGGTGCCTAGACGCGAATTGTGTGCAGGCTATTTTTAATACCTATATGCAAACCTTTCTTTTCATGGTTCCTCACAAATTTTAAACTCCGCTTTGAAACCACTGGACATTTTGGCCTGTGTTCCTATTGAAGTGAAGACGAAAAATACAATCAAACCTACGATTATTGCAGAGATTCATAATTCCAATTAAAGCAAAATATTAGTATTGCATTGTGATTTTGGAAGAGGGTATACCGAATGTCCCCAGAGTCGTACAACGTGTTGTCTTACCCATTTCCCAAACTAAGAAACTGACCGAATCGGATGGTGGATGGGGTCTGGGAATGGAAATTAAGGGTGGGATCGATGGCTCAGTGATTTTCCTCACTATACAACATTCGACGCGCTTCAAACTTTCACGGTGCACCAAAAGCCGTGGCTTGGAAGATTGCCAATTGACGGGATAATTCTGCTTGCGTGGTCAACCCTAGTGTGTGTTTGTGTGGAGTGGCCGACTGGTAGACTGAGAGTCAGCCTGCCATGGATTCTTCGAAATATCGCCTGTAAGGCACTCCCACTCCGTGGGATCCGAGCCAGGTATGGTGGCTTGGTCCAAGTTACCAGCCCAGCCTACCGCACCATATGGAATCCAATAATTCTGATATAGTAAGCGGACCGCCCAAAAAGGATTTCCTTTACAATCAATATAGAACCCACTAGCTGACTACCAGGTGTGTAGGACGCCAAAGTTATGTTTTGCCAAAATTAGGCTTCCAAGCATCCACTTACTTCTGAAAACTTATAGAGCGATATGGTAAAGCACAATGCTTAGCAGCGTCATTTAACTATAGTCATCAAGAAAAAAATTCATAGGACGGAACTTTTTAGACAATAAATATTTACTGAAAGACGGGCATTCCAAGGAACATCAAGCTAACGTCGAATATTTTTTGGGAATGTAACAAACATGACAAAGTAAATTTTTGACGGTGCTTCTCGACACCGTCTTCAGACGTATGGTCATTTGAGCACAAACCGCAGATAATATTACGTACCTAGCCCATACATCTTAAGCACAGGGCTTGTTAGATAGGAAAGAAATCGTTTGCCAAATTCCATGCGATGCCTATGATGCAGGATACTGTGGCTTCTCCAGAAAATGAGTCTCTTAACGCATACTTAAATAAAATTTGGCAAATGAAAAGATAAAACTATGTGTCTCAAGTAGCTACGCGTAGGTTGTATACTGAACACACTTTTGCCGCGGGCAAATGTCCCATTTTTGGCGTCTGGTAATCCAAGGAAGGTTGTTAATTTACCGAGGCCATGTATATCAAGGACTCGAACATAAGTCGATACACGATGCTAGATAGCGGGATAAAAATTGAAGGGAAAATAAATAAAAGGCAACAGATGCAAACTGGACGACTGCCTACAATGGCAGCGTGGTGGTTGAAATGATACACTAGTAATTATTTTTCCAGGAATGTCTTTAAAGTAAATTGTTGTGAACCATACTCATGCGTCTGACGGTGGTCCTGATAACCATCGTCAAAATTTATAGGATAACGTTAGTATTCTTTGGACAAAACTGATTTAAACTACGAAACTCCTCTGCCCTTTCCCGCATTACAGTGAGTTTAAATGTTTATAAGTCTATTCGACTTTTCTAACGTGTTGTGCCAGCGAGAGGGCTGAATTCACGCAGTTTTCTGGCATTTAATTCCGTTTAAAAATGAGGCTATAATTTTTGCTGATCCCTGGTCTGTTACTACGAAAAAAAACAATCAAAGGGTTTATAAGCAACAAAAACGTTAAAATAATTTCGGATAATCTAACCAACACTTAATAAACATTGCAAGTAGCTGAGCTCGCTCTGCGGTCATTCGTTTTGCTTCGAAGTTGCACTATTTTAGTTTTTATTCATAAGGTTTTGTGCAACTGATGTGGACTTTAGCTCGGCGCTCATAAAAATGTGACATGCATAAAATTAAGCAGCTACCAATAACGTCAATCGAAACGACAAAGAAGAAGTGATATGTTTTTCAGATCTCTTGTCCTATTGACAGATAAATTTGTCTGCATGGTAATTACCGGTTCATTTGTAGCAAACGTAACTCAGGAAGGATTTGGAGCAAATTCCGTTGGTGCAAGCTTAATTGCAGCCTTTTCTCTATCGTTAGCAACAAGAACTGGTGGCAGGATTCTGCAATAGTGACATCCCAGGGTTCTTATTCGAACTTATGGACGAATACTTAACTTTTAGATGGTGATGAGGCCGTAACGTAACCCAATTTATTTGCGATGACACTGCTGAATACTTTTCTTAGGAATGTCGAAAATCTATAAATTGTCGGGCAAAGTATCTCAAAAAATTCAAACTCGTTAGAACATTGTAAATTGGAATTCACAGTTAGGCATGTGCAGTTTATCTTGCAACTGTTTACTCGCGTTCGATTATATGACTTGCTTTTATTGCTCATTTAAAATGTGGAAATGGCTCACCCTAGAATGCATATAATAGAGGGAGCTAAAAATACCTGCTGGCTGACAAGAAAGGTTTTTGTTTTTGCTGATAGTAATTCAAAGTATGTTCAGCAGTTGTAGACCGAACTACTATTCGTCAGCCGGGTACAAACCCCAAATTTTAGAGACTCGTTCGTTATTCTGATTGGTCACGGGTATGTGAACACCACATAATACAGATGGTTTTGGGCTAACTTCCCCGGGGGAAATCTATTCCCGTGTGCTGTCATTAATCCTTACGGCACCTCTTATAGCCGTACCTCTAACAGTAACACCTCACCTTCCTGGAATTGCAGGAAAGTTTATCTGTAATACGCGGCCCATATTACTATGCAATTCTTTTATTTTTAATCATGTAGCAGTGAAGGCTGGCGTTCACCGTTATTGATTTTTACTTTAGCAATGAGCATTTGGTAAGTAAAACTTTGGCAAAAGCTGCGACATTAGTATCAAATATCCTGCATCTTCTTGAATCGGCATCTGGTGAGGGTGGTAGTTTTGAAGGCAAAATAAAGACTTAAGTCTCACACATGCGACGGCGGACATGTAATAAAAATCTGAAATAAAAATCAAAGATAGGCCTTTTTTTCGTACAGAAATTTTTCATAAGCTATGTAACCCAACTCCTGCATTTTAGTCGAAACCTTAAATCATATATTTAATGCAAGAGACAACAATGTTAAAAGTTCGCAAATCAGCGAGGTGATACGATTCGTGAAGGGGCAATAAAAGTCAGCACGTAGCGAAGATCGTATGCTTGAACAAAAGGCTTAAGAGTTCGCGTATATTAAAAATTTCATATTTTTGGGTCTTTGTTATTCTTAAGATATATTATGGAGATGTGCACTAGTTATTTTTTTTACCAATTTTCGCATGTTAGTCATGGTTTTGATGAACTGCTGAAGTAAATGTAATTGAAGGTCATTTACAAACAGACATCAAACCCAGACGTTCCTATTAAATTTCCGAATAAAAGTGATGGGCATTGTAAATTGCACACTAAAAAATCATTGAATGTCGCGTTTAAGGTGGCATTAGCAACAGTAATTCCAGGTTATGTACGATTATGTGCCATGGATGAAGTGCCGTCCTTCGATACTGCGGCTCCCCTGACCATCTACGAAAGGTCTACAGAAAGTCCCCTGCCTGTTCCAACCCATGTGCTTTCAAACTTATTTCAAGCGATCTTTGAACATGTTTGCATGTTCAAGGGAAGATTTATCAAGCATCAGCCGGCTACAACAGATTAAAAATACAAGTGGAACATATAAATACAAATAATATTTGCACAGGCACTTGAACGTACTGCGCAGAAACGGCTATATCTAACATGTACATACGCGATGCTGTAATAACACCCCAAGAACCTAAACCTGGTTTGTCGTGAGACCAATACCCCCTATTTTCAGAGAACCATTTGCGAACAGCTATATTTCTGGGAGGTAATCCTTCTCATTGGAGATATTCTTCCTAGCTATACGGACTCTCAACCTTCCATAGGCGTTCTAAATTATCTCAGGCCTCCTGTTGATTCGCCTCCTGAGACGCGTGTGGCCCTTCACCGGCGTAGCGAAAGCTAGATGCCAATCAACACTGCATACCTCACTGATTGGCTTAAGGCGAATAAAGTTCAGGCGTACGCGTGAACCTAGCGCTGGGCCTAAGGACCTCGTCGACCGTTCCTCGCCCAGTGAGACAATTTATTTTCGCTATCTGCCGTTCTCTCGACTGGGTAAAGCCTTTCCTCTTATTATACCTTCCCAGCCATTTGTTTAAGGAATTTTCGGCTTGGAGTTGCAGGATACGTTTCTGCAAAAAATTACAAAGAAAAGTTTTCAAAACTCGATTATCTAGCAGAAAGTGCATTGGAGACACATTGATTAAACGAACTCCTTGCAGCTGTGCCATGCAGTTGCACGTTGTCGGCGAAACACGTGTCTGGGCTTTTAAAAGTCCCTGTAAATGCGACGATTTAATTTTAAAAGAATTGTCAGGTGATATCCAAAGCCTACCATTTTGTGCATATTTGGAGAACTATTTTTTGCCAAAGGTATATAAGGTATTGGATTACAACTAGGTTAAGGTCGTCCTTGAAATACCAGAGAATATTTCACAATTTTCATAGTTTTCAATCGATTCGCATTAAATTTAAACCACGATCTGTGTGTTTATGCTAATCTTCAAAATAAGCTGTTGCTTAAATGCATTTACCCAAGAAATGAGCTTTTGGATATTCCTTCTTATGAAGATGGAAGTGTGCGTCCTATTTGTAGATTCACCAAAAGATGAAAATTAATTGCCGAGAAAAAGGAATGAACACAACAAAATTTGACAATTAATATGCCTATGATCAATGTAAAAAACGTTTTATAATAAATTACCCGTTTAAAAAGCGTGTTAAATGGATACTTTGCTGACGAATATATGCGGACTTTACCTTTATCCAAGGTGAAAATTTAGAATTTTTATCAGTTTTTGTTACTTCCCTGAGAGAAGTGATACAGCATCGTCTAAAATTGAAAGAATTCACTTTTCGTTAAATATTGGATCGTTTTTGCTGCATTGGTTGACTTTAACGTCCCATTCGAAGATTGCAAATGCACAACAGAGTACCTGACTATATACCTAGATGTATTATGTTAGCGGTCTGCATTTTCACCCGAGAAAACAAAAAAAACTGGTACACAAGTTTATTCCTGCGTTTGTGAAAAACACGTCAGAAATCTGCAGAAAATGATTTCTAAATATGAATGGTTTGCATGTTTTGGAAAACAATTTGATGCCTTACACTTACCTTCACCTTTGTTTCATTGTAATAACATGGGCATTTTCGATTCCAAATTGGATCTACTTAAAACACTTTTTCATTATAGTAATCTAATATAATTTGATAGCACAATACACAAAAATATGAACTTTGCTCTGTGATATTAAATAATATTAAAAATTCCTTAGATATCCGATAACCTCCGATTATGCCCAAAAGCTTCCCGTTTTCCTTTAATATATGAAATCAAAAATGCAGTGTTCTTTAGTAAAAGGCTTTCTGAGCCTCAAACCACTGGAAAACCAAAATAAAAATAACAAAACCAAATGTACGCTAAACTATTCAATGAAATGCTGATTGAATATTGCCTGAGTTCGGTCAGGATGCAACAGGCAAGACGCATACAACTGTTTCACGGTTGTTACCGATCATCAGTACGTCATATGTCTTGTGAGATCCTTACCACATCAGTGAGTGTTACGCACTTGTTTGACTTGTTTATGTACCTCACTGCACAAGGTATATGACATATTGATGATCGGTAACAATCGTGAAACAGCTGTCTGCGTCTTGCCTGTTGCACCCTTAGCATCATGTCTGTGCATAATATGTAGTATGTGTCCTATGACACAACGTTCGTTTATCGCCGGTAGCTAGCTGGCGGGTGGGCGGGCGGACAAAATGGGATCTAGTGAGATACTAATCACATAAGTGAGGGTTACGCACTTGTTTGACTTGTTTATGTACCTCACTGCACAAGGCACCTGACGTACTGATGATCTGTAACAACCGTGAAACAGCTGTCTGCGTCTTGGCTGTCGCAGCCTTAGGAACATGTCTGTGCATTATATGCTGTATGTGTCCTATGACACAACGTTCGTTTATCGCCGGTAGGTAGCTGGCGGGCGGGTGGACAAAAAAGGATCGAGGGAGATCCTAACCACATCAGTGAGTGTTACGCACTTGTTTGACTTATATATATATATATATATATATATATATTCACAAAGGGATAGGCACACGCCGATCTTTTTACTTCCTGAAGAAAAAATGTTCCGTATGGGTGGCAAAGCTCACAAACAGGCAACAAATTACCAGGCTGAAGTCGACCAAGTTAAAATTGCAGACAGGAGAGATGACACGGCAGTTCGACCATCGTAGTCCGACAGTGTCCACTGTATGCTCCAGGAAGGGTGATGCTGGGACGGTGACTTGCGCGTGATTTAGTTTAAAGTGAAAGAAACTTGCGCTGCATCTACCGCACTCCCTCCTCCTCCCCCACCTCAGGCTGGAGCTATGACAGAGTCAAGAAGACCGGAGATGGAGAGCGCGCAGGAGGCTGGCACGGCCAGAGCCGCCCCTGGGCGTACCACCGCACCTGGCTCGGATCCCACGGAGTGGGAGTGCCATAAAGGTCACATTATGAAGGTGCCATTGCAGCCTGACACTCAGTCCGCCAGTCAGTCACACAACACAAAACACACATTGGGCTGAACACGGGGTCCGAGGTATCCTGTCAATTGGCAACCTTCCTAGCCACGGCTTTTAGCCCACCGTGATAGTTTCAAGTACGTCAGATTGTTTATAGTGAGGAAGATGCGTTGACCTGTCGACCTCACCCTCTCCCCACCCCCAAAATTAGACCACCGTCCAATCCGGTCAGTTGTCTATGGTGGGAGTGTGCACATTGGCTGACGAGTCGGCGTACTCGTCTTCGCGTGCCATAGCACAACCTGTCCCCATACCGCACTCACCAGGATTCCCTACATCAGGGGAGATGGAGGAGCTATCACCGTCTGACTCCCAGTACACCAGTCAGCCACTCGACACAAACAACACATACACTGGGCCGACGGCGTAGTCTGGTGTTAGCGTCAGATTGGCAGCCTTCCAAGCCACGGTTTCTAGGAAACCGTGATTTTATCAGGTGCATTATGATGATGGTGTGGGTGCTTTGTCTTAATTAGTGTAAATAGTGCGTGCTCGATGTGGCTCAGCCTCCGATGATTTACCGCAGGTTGTCATGGAGGTGCGTGTGTCCTATTAGGCCCATGCCGTGTGTAAATGTGCGGGAGCAGGGAGGGCAGTGGAGGCGGGCGCCACAGGTACCAGTTCACCAGGCTCCGTGCGATGGATTCGCAGGTGACCGACCAGGCCGATGGGTGAGTTAAAGTTGCGGGCGCATGGTGAGCAGAAGAAATCGAGAGAGGCTGGGGGGATTTCATTTAAGGTAGTGGGGATGGCAGTGGCGGTAAGAATGGCAGGAGCGGAGGGTGTGCATGATGTATCGGTTTTGTCGGCATTGTGGTGAATTCCGCTGTCATGGATGCGCATGTGACCGAGTAGGCCAAGGCGATGAGTGAATGCGCGAGGACAGCGAGGACAGTGGAGGTGGCGATCTCTGCTGTCTTTTGGTGCTCCAGGCACTGGTTCACCAGTCTCTGTACGACAGATTCGCAAGCGACTGACGAGGCTGATGCGTGAGGTGAATGTGCCGTCGCATTGAGGGCAGTTTAGGAGAGAGTCCCCATCGCTCATGGTGCTGGTGGTGACAGCAGCGGCGGCGGCGGCAAAGGCGGTGGTGGTCGCGGTGGTGGGGGTAGCAGGCGATGAGTATTGGGATGTGGTCTCTATGATGGTGGGAGTAATGGAAATGATGCCAGGGGTGAGTGAGTGGGAGTCCGAATGAGTGTTGGCAGAATTTGACGCAGAAGTTTGAATTGTCGGATTGTTGGTGCATGGCGTCCGAAGATGTCCGACCAGGCCGATTCGCGCATGGAAGGTGCGTTGACAGCGCGGGCATGTTGGAAGGGCCTGGGCATTGGCGGTGACTTTCGTGCCACTCTTTTGGTCTTGGCGGAGGCGATCCTCTTGGCTTCGTAGATTGTCGCCCCTGTCTTCACTGTCCTTCTCCAAGCCGGTCGGTTCCGGGCGAGGTCCTCCCAGGTCACCGGGTTGATCTGCAGTTGCTTCAGGGAAGTCTTCAGAGTGTCCTTAAAGCGTCGTTCTTGACCCCCTTGTCGACGAGAACCTTTGGTGACATCTCCATAGAAGAGACAGTAGGGTAATCCTTTGTCGTTTATCCTCACAAGGGG
Source organism: Schistocephalus solidus (assembly GCA_017591395.1). Taxonomy (NCBI): domain Eukaryota; kingdom Metazoa; phylum Platyhelminthes; class Cestoda; order Diphyllobothriidea; family Diphyllobothriidae; genus Schistocephalus; species Schistocephalus solidus. The sequence continues at coordinate 86 of WEDG01009990.1, read as the reverse complement.
GCCCAACTCCAGCGCATTTGCAGTTGTTTCCAGCTGGGCATAAATGCTGAGAAGGCCTGTTCATTCCAACACTTCCGTGTCCGGTA